>CAIGRQ010003119.1:0-10122 GCA_903798375.1 Fraxinus sp. D2006-0159
GGGGCATTAAACCGGGCAAAAATCCTCCCCGCCCCGCCCCCGTCCCCGCACCGTCCCACCCCGTCAAAGGCGGGGTGGGGCTTGGCGGGGCGGGCGGGGCGGGGCATGAACCCGTCCCGTTGCCATCACTAGTGGTTTGTCTGATGATTCTTCGATGAAATCTGAAGGACGTCTTATATATTACAACGTGGCGGATGATTATGTAACGTTAATGATGCGATTGAAGTGACTTCTCTTCAGTTTAAAGGGCATGGATTGGAGGAATTGACTGGGAAGTTGGAGGAAGAAACAGAGCTCGAAGACATAATTTTTTGTTCGTGTAATCGAGTGAATGGAAAGATCTTCTCGAAGCATATTTTTGATAAGCTCGACTAAACATATTCTACATGATTAAGACAGAGAAGTAGAAATGTTTGTTCATTGTTCTAATCGAGTGTGCCAAACATGATGTTAAGTTATATGAAGATCAAATGAATATTATTTTTCAAATGCATTGAAATTCCAAAATATCGCTAATTTAACATGTTCGATCTCATAGGAATCTCTTGAACGCACCCCGATTTCCTTCCCACCTTATAGAAATCGCATGATTAGTTAGTTTAATACAGTCATTGGTGGACCCCACAAAAATTTTGGATTTTTTTTTTTTTTTTAAATCAATGACAGAAATGACAATGCAAGGCCTAAAAGTCTGATTCGTAAAAGTTTCAAGCACTTTTAGCTAACAGATGCAAAAGCCAAAAATAAGTGGATTGCTTAAGTAATTAACTGATTGATTTGTTAATAATCTTTTAACAATTGTGCGGCGCTTACTTAACTATGATATATATCCACACAATTTCAGAAAAATGCATTAATCATGATGTAAGATAGTTATCAAGATAGTTTAGATTCCGTAAACAAATTAAACACGGCTAATATCATTAAGAAGAGAAGGACATGCAGAATTTTTTTTATTCATTCTGCTTAGTGTTTCATACGTATTCGTGTTTAAAAGACAAACAAACTTATTTAAAAGTTATTTATTTTTTCAATCATAACTTAAAGTTACTTTATTCATAAAAATCTAATCATTCTAAAACACAACTTTTAAACATAATCAAATATGTCAGACATGTTAAAGGCATAACTGTCCTCAAGGCGCCCGCTCGAGCAATATTCTAGATGAGAAAACTCTAACTTCCATCCTTTAAAAAAATAAAAATAAAATTATGGATGCAAATAGTGCAGGAATTTTAATTTTTGACAACACAATATAAAAGGTCTGGGTCCGTCTCTTGGTATCTATTTTAATTTTTAATTATATAATCTAGTCATATTTATGCGTTCTTGACAATTGGTAAAGTTTATGAATTTAAATTTCTCTTACAAGATAAATTAATTATATTCTAATCATGACTCAAGTCTATTTCTAGTACGAATTCAAAAAATTATAATGCATTAGTTTTAAATTATCTATATGATTGTATACGTGCGTGATAAATGTTTTTTCTAACATCTATTGTACATATGTTAATTTTGTCGCACTTTAAACATATTGTGAGTCTCTCAATACTACAACATGCAACTAATTATCTGATTGATGGCTAAACAATTAAGTAATGCAATGTGTATGCGAAATTAATCAAGACACGCAAAATCCTAAACTATTAGTCTTGAATTAAATTAAATAAACAATATTGTTCATCTCATCTAATAAAAAAAACGTTACAAGAAAAATAATATAAAAATATCATCCGAATCATGAAAGAATGTAATAAATCTTGTTCTTTAATTTTAAGGTTGAATTTTTCAAAATCTTGATGTAATTGACCTTCAATTCTTAATAAGGTTTGATCTCCTTTCGAAAAGATGAAGAATTTTCCTCTTGTTCTTGATGAATTTGATGATATTATTGTATATAAAAAGGTCAGAGAGAGGTTCTCTAATCTGTTGTCCTTGTTTGGTATTTTTAGGAGTAAAAAATCTAGTAAAGTGGTTTCCAAGAAGAATTTTGATTAAACAAGAAAATTGCATGTTAGGCCCCCTATTACTGCGCGACCATGCCATGTAGTTGAACCTGCGCTAGCTATTGAAATTGCTCTCGATTGAATTTTTAACAAGCGGGGCGCGCCTGGGCAAGCTTAATCCTCACACCCACGCCAATTCGTGCAATTTGTCAAATTTATCATTTCTTCTCTCGTAAGATGTACACTACAAACTTATTCTTTTGACTATTTTTTAAAGGTGTGATCTAATGTTGAATTTATATAAATTAATCATTACTCTCTCTAGTTTGGTTTGATTTTATTAATTACAACTCAACATACCAACAAATGAGAATTCTCCTTATTTTTCACTGCTTCAGCCTCCAAAATCAACTAAACTAATAATCTCTTATCAAATGTCTAATTCTCTAAAATAAGTGTTTGAGGCTCAACCAAAATATGTAGTACGTTAAAATAATTTTTTTTTCACATCTTATGTGCAAATCTCTCCATTAAGATTTCTCAATGACCCTTGTAATGAGCTTTTAGCCGATGAATATAGGGTACTAGATTTTAGATACTCTTGTAGGCTTAATCATTCAAGTAAAAAAAAAACTACGAAGAAAAGTTTCACGGTGAGGTAACTCTTTTGCCCCTTTTTCTCCTTTTTTTTTTTGCCATAATTAGTGCAATACCTCTCTTTAAACACTCATTTTCAAAAAGTGACCTATAACTTAATATTTTCACTTAATTTTCATTTTATTTGTCTTAGACAATCGACACAGTATTTAGCACACGTGGAATTCACATTTATCTTTATGCCTCCCTACAGCACCCCCAAACTATCCTAAAATTGGTTTAAAAATTTATAATTTAGTGATTGTTTTAATTTAGTATCTAAAGTCTACTATTTTCAATCTATTCAAATTTTGAATCAAGCTTTTCATTCATGGTTCAAAACATAAATCTTGTGCTCAAAGATATCAAGTTTCACGTGAATAAACATAAATCAACCCCAACATGAAACTTTTCAACAATTTATAATATAATACTTGGTTTCAAATATATGTATCGTATTAGGCAAATTTATCTAATCGATACAAGCAACAAAAACAAAAATAAAGATGAAAATAATTTTTTTTTTGAACTTTGGATTTTCTTTTGGATGCAAACAAGCGCACAAAACAATAAAAACGAATAACATACTCGATGTTTCCTACCTCCAAATTTCTAACCAACATTGCCCTCAATGTCCAGAAATATAACAAATAATATATAAAAATTAAGAATAAAGAAGGAAACTAAGTACTCTCCTAGAATAACATTTATAGATGATGAATGGACTGGCTTAAAAGAAAATATAAGGATGAAGATACCCTACTGAAAGGAATAAAAATTACTAATCTATTATCTAAAAAGCAAATTAAATAAAAGGGAAGAAAATTGGATGCCTCCCACTAACAGCTTGTTTTGGTTATTCGTGGTGGCTTGAAAAAGAGAGGTTTTAGCCTTGCATCGGTTGCACTGGAAGTTGATTCATCTTTGGGCCTCTAGATTACAAGGTTTCCATTGTTGTCCTTTCCAACCAATCCACCTTTTATTTTCTTGTTCTTGTGACTTCCCCAATAATCTATCATTTTTGCACTCCTCAATGTCAGGTGGTTTATTGAGTGTAGTATTCATGGTGAAACTTTATTGTTTTTCTTCCACCCTTAAGATTAACTCACCTTTTTTAAAACCTATTAATGCTCGTGTAGTTGCTAAGAATGGTCTCCCCAAAATTAATAGCATGTGTTGAGCATCTTTCAAGGATGATGAAATTAGCTAGAAAGAAGTGATCTCTAACTTTGACAAGCATATCATCTACCACTCCATAAGGATGCTTGAATATCGTGTCTGCTAGTTGTAGGATTATTAAAGTTGCCTTTGGGTTTTTCATTCCTAATTTTTTGTAGATAAACAATGGCATCAGATTAATACTTGCTCCAAAATCAATTAACGTATTTAAATTATGTGAATTTACATGGGAACTCCCTAGATCTTTTAGTTTAAGGAGCTTATGTTGTATGATTAGCAACTTTCTCTTTTTAGTCAACATCTTTTTCAAAAACTTCATATAATTTGGAATTTGTAGAATGAGGTCAATGAAAGGAATATTGATGTGAAGGTCTCGACTTTATTATTCTTTGTTGATTCTTCATACTAAAACACTTATTCCTCGCCCATTGTAGGTACCTGATTTTCCTCAATCACTTTCTTGTTCATAGTAATTCCTGGCCACTGAACTCTACTCATTGAAGTGATGGCTTGGACTTGTTTCTCTGTAGGCTATTTTCAAAACCTTTGAGAAAATGGAACATGTGGCACATAAGTTCAAACAGGGGTAGTAGGCTTGATTGATGGTGCCTCAATAATTGCATAATTTACAGCTTCAACTGCTAATGCCTGTTCCCATGGGCCATTTTCAGTGTCGCTTGACAGGGTACCCTGTGTTCTATTGGACAATGCAGCTGTTATCTGCCCAATCTTATTTTTCAAAATTTTAATTGCTACCTGCTAGTTTTGAAGAGTAGCCTACTGGTTCGGAAATTAGTCTCACTTTTGGTAATGAACTGAGCCACTAATTCTTCCAACGATGACTTCTTCTCTTATTGCTGAAATCTTTGTGAGTTGCCCAGAATCTAATATCCATGACCCTGATTATTAGCCCATGAGATGTTAGAATGCTTGCTCCAACTGAATTATACATGTTGGAGTAAAAGTTGGTCTATTGCCTTTAAAAATTTTGCACATAACTGATCTTCTTAGGCTGATACACATGTGTGGAGGCTAAAGGACGGATAACTTATGTGTAGATTCTTCTCCATTAAGCGAATAAAATGATCCATGTAATGAATTTTGGACAGATAACTCCAAGTCAGTTGACCATAGGGTATCAGGTTATGAGAAACCCCTCAAACTTAATTACTCAAGTCAAGTAGGTTTTGAAATAGAGTATAAGATGAAGCAATTTTTTTTTTTTTTTTTTTTTAATTTAAGGGCATAAACTAGAGTTTAGGTATACTAAATTAAGGTCAATCCACGTTCAAGGTCACTTTACCAACAGATGACAGCTATCCCAAATCTCACACATGGGGTCAAGACTCAATTACAAAATTATAGTGTGTGCAGTGTAGATTGTACATGAAGAGACCTATGCTAAATACTCCACATAAACATAAACAAAGTAATGAAAAATATGATACACCACATCAATTAAACTCATACTTAATTACAACTCACACGTTCAAGTAAATCATATATCGTATTGTAGAAAAAAAATCCCTTATTTTTCAAATTTTCAATTTTTTTTTTTAAAAATCAAACTACCTAAACATAAAAAACAACCAAAAAATAAGATGCATGCAATGATATAAATCACAATTAATAAGCATAATCATGCATCAAAAATACCTAATCAGTTAGATACACAAATGCTCTTACTTTTAAGAGCACCGTGATCAATTTCAAATTTTTAACCTAAACTTGCTAATGGAAGACTTAGCTGTTTGGTCCAGATTAAAATTCGATTTTAATCTAAGTCAAAGTCAAACAATCAATATTAACCACATATTTCATGGGTCCCACGACTTTTCAACCATACATTTCAAAAACTTCTATCACAATCTACTAAAACTTTAATTTTAATCTACACCAAACACCCTCTTATTCCGAGTCAACTGTGTCATTAACTTGGTCAAATGACTCACTTGATTAGTAAGGAAGTCAATTCGACTATCAAAATCTCAATTTTTAACTTTAGTGAAATTCTCTCGGGTAAAGATCTCAGGATTTTTCTTACAATCTTGGACTCGGGAATTCTCTCACCTAGGTTAAAGTTAGAATTAACTATGTCATTCGAACTTGCATAGAAGTCATCGAAGGTCTTATCATCATTTATCATAATTTCGTCAAACCTAGTTGTCAACATCTGTAACTTAGAATTCTTAACAGCCTGAGTTCCCTCTTGGGTGGTCTGTAAAATATCTCAAACCTCTTTAGCAACATCACACGTAGACATACGCCTAAATTTTTCAGGTGATACAACCATTAATAGAGCATGAAGCCCTTTAGTATTCCAATTATATTTATATAAATATTTTTTATACCAAGTTGAAATATTACTACGCCTGCAACTATGGTAGATGGGTCCAAACATTTACTGTGCTTAACCAAATACGCTCATCTATAGATTTTAAGAAGGCTCTCATTCTAAATTTTCAATAGATATAGTTACGGCTATCAAAATATGGCGGGACAGATAAAGAACTACTCATCTAAAAAATTGGGATTATTAATCGAGTTTGTGCTCTGATACGACTTGTAAGTTACTAGCTCAACACTAAAATTAACTAATAGGTGAATAACATAGAATTAAATTAAAAGTAACAAATCATTTTTTAATTATTCTAGTTGTTTAGTCAATCAAGTCGATTTTATCCTATGTTAAATCACCACAATAATAATTAAAACAATAAATAACACGAGATTTGATGACGGAGAAAATCCTTAACTAGATAAAAACTCCGGGACCAAGTCAATAGTTTCCACTAAGACAATAAGAATTTACAATATAATCCAATCTAGAAAACCTACTAGACTCTCCGATTTAATTCCTACAATCTCCAAGACCCGTTGGAACGTGCTTTACTCACACCATGCCCCTAATCTTCTGAAATTATCTATTTCCTATGGATAACCAAGAACACCTCGTTCTTGTACTCTTCCTGCACTTCTGGTCCAACCTTCCTCAAACTTCAACAATTTCTAAAGACTATTGAGTAAGTACCTTCCTGATGATATCTAGGAAGTTGATGTTTAGAATTATTTGAATTTAGTTTTTTTCCCAAACTTGTGGTTGATTGATCTCAAGAATCAAAAGTTTAATCTCAATAATTGAATGTGTTCTTGGATCTTGGAATGATGTTATGAAGATATAGTATAATGATCAACCATACACAAAAATGTATTGAGAATTGGGTATTTATAATAGGAGATGTTTAGGTAGTATATGATAAATAGAACTCTTGAAAAATACAAACTAGGATCTCTCGGACAACTCCATCGCTCGAGCGTCAAGCTAGCGACAGACGAGCGACAGGTGGACGACAATGATTCTGCTTTTTTTTGTTCGATCATCAGTTAGGCGACATGCAAATTTTCTTTTTTTCAATACTCGAACCCAAAGACTCTGAATTCATCTATACAACCCTCTAAAAGAGTCATTGACTTTTACAACTCTTTTATAACAATCATTTTAT
Organism: Fraxinus sp. D2006-0159; assembly: GCA_903798375.1. Classification (NCBI taxonomy): domain Eukaryota; kingdom Viridiplantae; phylum Streptophyta; class Magnoliopsida; order Lamiales; family Oleaceae; genus Fraxinus; species Fraxinus sp. D2006-0159. The sequence goes on from CAIGRQ010003119.1 coordinate 7,268, forward strand.
AATAATCCTTTTGCTTAAAGAATTGTCAATAGAACGTAAATCTTAACAATCTACATTATTGACATGTGATAAATGTTATTCCTAATATCTATTATACATATTTCAATTTTGTGTCTAAACTTATTTTGAGTCTCCAAATACTTTAACAAGCAACTAATTATCCAACTGATGACCAAACAATTACATGATGCAATATGTATGGAAAGTTAATCAAGAAATACAAGAAATACTAAACTACTAGTCTTGAATTTCATCTCATCTTATACAAAGACAGATTTGCCCTAACATGATTTTATATAAATTACAAAAAGAATGATGGAAAAATATCATTCGTATCATGAAAGATTGTAAGAAATCTTGTTTTTCAATTCCAATGTTGAATTCTTCAAAATCTTGATGTAATTGACCTTCAATTCTTGTTAGGTTTGATCTCCTTTCTAAAAAGTGATGATTTTTCCTCTTGTTCTTGATAAATTTGATGATATTATTGTGTACAAAGAGACAAAAGAGAGTTCCTCCAATGTGTTGCCCTTGTCTAGTATTTATAGAGTCAAAAACCTAGTAAAAATTGTGTCTAAAGTGGTTTCCAAGAAGAATTTTGATTAAGGAAGGATGTTGCATGTCTGGCCCACGATTATACATGTGCGCTCGCACCATGTAACTAGCCAAACCCACGCCGGCTATTGAAATTGCTCTCGGTTGATTTTTTAACAAGCTGGCGCGATTCGCGCGATTAGCCTCTGAGTAGCCGTCAATATTTTGATCATAACTTTTTCTCCCGCTATCCAATTGAGGTGATTCAAAGTGCGTTGAAAAACTAACTCAAATGGTTACAATTCTTCTAACAAAAGTTCTTCAATTCGAACGTTTAATATCTAAAAAATGATTCTCAATTCTTGGCTGCAAATCTAAAATATAACTTTTTTGGATGGAAATTGATTTGTAAAATCACTTTATTGAATATTTGTATTTGATTCCAATTGTATATTTCATTCATTTGATTTCCAATTGTATCTGTATTTGTAAAAATACAATTCTTCTAACAACAAAAGTATATTTCATTCATTTGATTTCCAATTGTATCCAATTGATTCTATGTGATTATGTGATTTTCAACCATTGTTTTATGGTTCAAATCAACTATTGAATATTTGTAATTTGCCTCCCCCCTCCCCAAACTTTGAATTTTTTCATTTTTCGTTCATTTTCGCTTCTTTCTTCCAATTTCACTAATTTACATTGAGTTCAACATAACAAGTATAATTAACACATATTTAAACTAATTTATCTAAATCACTAACAAATATTTCAGTTTAATGGCGTAAATAAGTTTACAAAATATACTTATAAGGTGACTCACCCATTTGACACGACTAAGAACAAGAAGGCTTTTGTTTGGTGGGAACTTGGGCAGTGGGCACTTATATGCGATTAAAAATTTAAAATTAATGATAATTAGGGCTGGTACCTAATTTCCCCCCCCCCCCCCCCCCAGAATTTTTTTTCAAAATTAGTATTTAATATTGCATAATCATATTTTTCCTTTAAGTATATTACAAATTTTGTCAATTAATTTACAACATTCTAAACATTTTTTTCTTTTTTCAGGGATCTAATCTAATCTTTGCATAATTTATGGGTGTATTTCACAGTATTTGAAAATCTTTATACATAAAAAACTGTGTCGTGTTATTTTTCTCTCGTTATCATCATGTATATTAAACTCTTATCTCGAGATGATTATATTAAACTGAAAAGATATTTATTTTGGCACCAAATTAACTAGTTTACCTTCTTGTCTCTAATCATCTCGATGATCATAATCATTTGCATCCTATAATCAAAAGTTATTTATTTTGACATTAACTTATTTATATATGTATGTTACTTTGCATTATCACCATTAATTGTGATCAAATTCCGACGTGGAATGTTGATTGATTTATTAATCTAAATTATGAAATCTTGCCGTGATACATAGGTTGTTCATATCTACTTTGAGGTCGATGTAACTCATTGTTACTTCAATGATTTTTAAAAATTAGGATTCCCATATTGTTATCGAGACTGATAATTCTTGAATTTGAAATTTCCATTTTCCCAGTCTAAGAAAATCTGTTAAAATCAAGAGGAATCTATGCAATTTTAGGTTTTTAAAAGAAATTTTAGTATTAAATGAGATGCGGCTAAAAAGTTGATTACGTAAACACAGGGGCGGACCGAGACCAATTTTTTTGTGGGGTCAAAAATGAGATTTCAAACATGTTTAGGTTAAAAAAACGAANAACAAAAAAATGCATTATATTTGACCTAGACATACTTAGGGACAGATAGGTGCGGACCGAGACCAATTTTTTTGTGGGGTCAAAAATGAGATTTCAAACATGTTTAGGTTAAAAAAACGAAAAATAAAAAAATATATATAAAAAAATAATAATAATAAATTTGTGGGGTCATCTGACCCCACATGACCCCATGTGGGTCCGCCACTGCGTAAAGATTCCATCAAAAAATTGGTTGGGCTGTGCAAGTTCTCTTGCTTGTTGAAAATGGGTTGGGCTTGATACAAGGTGATCTTCTTTCAATTGATTGAGTCCATTTAAATATGAGGAAATTAGGTTAAGTACGGCCCAAAACCAAGAGATTTGATTAAGTGCAAATTACCCAATTTTCTACTTTTCAAGATCTATATTCCAAAATCAGATTTCAAATTTTAATTTTCAAAAATTAGATATTTTTAATTAGATACAGATTATAATTCTATATATATATAAATTATATTTTAATTTCATCCCAATTAATTAACCATACCCTAATCAAAACATTTTCACTCTCTTCTCTCTTCTCTCTCCTCA
>CAIGRQ010003120.1:0-22690 GCA_903798375.1 Fraxinus sp. D2006-0159
TATCAAGAAGGAAAGCTGATCTCAGTCAGTTTCGATGCAGGTAGGATTACTTGCATTATGCCTTTACACAAGTGACATATTCAATTTTCTCTTGGTTTTTCAGCTAGTTTTTGCTTGGATATAATTGACCTCAATTTTAATAGAAATAATTTTCTGTGCACTGTAGCTTGAAAGGTTTTTGAGGCCATTAAAGACAAAATTCAAGTTAGATGTACTGTAGTTCTTTCTGTTTCCCTTTTGGTTTGGACTATAGTGACAATTAATTGTTACAGTGGCACCCAGTTTGTGATTATTTTGATTATTGAGATAGTAATTGGTACCTGAATGCCTCTGCAGCAAGAAATTTAGTTCATGAAATACTTTTTTTCTTTTTTAACTATATAACAAGTTCTTGTATGTCTAAAGATTCATATTTTTTGCAGCTCCAACTGTTCAACTGATGTTCAGTTCACCGCTGACAAAATCTAAGGCAGAAAAATTCAGGGAGCACATTTTACAAGCTTTTGAGTCAGTTCTTCGGTCCCCTGTGACAATTGAAATTAGATGTAAATCAAGTAAAAATGTTAGGGGAGGACCAATTACGTTACCTGCATCTCAGGAAATTTCATCTCGCCCACTTGCCAGTAATGGGATGCCTAGGACAGGTAATCTTCAGCAAAGTAGAGATGGTTCGTCTCAAACCCAGTTCGAAACGACTGGAATGGGTCGAACTGAAATTGTTGAAGTAGAAGCTTCTCCAAGAGAACCTAAAAGGAGTGATACCAGAAATGAGAAGGCACACTATGACCAGAGAAATACGGGGATTTCTTTTGCAGATCGAAAAAAGTTAGGCGAGAGAAATCAGAGTCTAAGCCTAGTTAGAGGCAAGGTATCCCTTGCTCATGTAATTCAGCAGGCAGAAAGATGTTCACAACAAAGTGGATGGTCAAAGCGCAAAGCTGTTTCTATAGCTGAAAAACTTGAACAAGAAAATCTGTACGTAGTTCTTTTGTGATCCTCAAATCTTATGACACTTATCTGCTGTGAGTGTGTACATGTCCAAAAAAAAGAAGATAAAAGATAAAAACACCCTGTACAATCATTTTTACCATGATATTTTACTGATATGGTTCTGGTACTTATTCTTTTGCAGGAGACTGGAACCAAGATCAAGAGGCTTGCTTTGTTGGAATGTTCCTAGAGTAACCCGTCGAAAGGTAAAAATAGTTTTAAGATTTGATAGGGTGTTTCAAATTGTCTTATATATTGGGTTCATGAATGTTATCCGAATTGAATTACTTGCACTTTAGCATTATTTTTATGTTTTGCTTGGATGGAAGCAGTTGGGTACATTCCTGTTGAGCATAACCCCTCCTTTTGCATTCTTTACTAGAAAAACTTCTATACTGACTGCTCGTGATTTTTATTTCCATGCCTGTCATTTTTGTTGATGAAAAAATATAGCTGTCTACGAATGAAGCCTGTGATTAGTTCCCCACGCATGATTTGGTTCCAAATCCAGTTTATATGTCCATATAGGCAGCCAGTTTCTCGACCTATGATTTCTGAAGCAAGTTACACCACGACCTTTCATTTGGAACATGTAAATCCTCAACCTTTCGCTTCAGTAGCACTGGTTATCCCGGTGACTTTTCCTCCCAAATTGCTGTTGAAGGCCATTAATAAGAAGTGAAACTAAAAATGATTCACCAACAAGCGAGTGATTTTAGGATCTTATAATTTGTTTGTGTCGATTGAACTCACGTATATCTGTGTATGCAGCTTTCGCGCTTGAAAATCAGAACGAGGAAGTCAAAAACTTTGCTGAAATTTGTCTCGTGTGGAAGGTGTCTCTCTGGCAGATCTCCGAGGTAAAAACAAGAAACAATACTACTAGATGTATTTGAAAGGTTTCAATGCAGATTTCAGTTCTATTACGGAGATTTACTTATGTTTAGGTCTTTCATTAATCTTATCCCATTCAATGAGAATAAAGTAGAAGTAGATCAAATGAAACATTATAGGTTTTGTCGATGAATATTTAAGTTTCCTTTTTTCGAGTTTTTTCACCTTCGAGATTTGAAAATTAAGATTAAGAGCCCTTAAATTGCTGAAGACATGAAATTACATCAATCCAGTATTATGTAGAATGTTCTGGGATAAACTGGCACGAAATATTGTATAAAGCCGGGAAATCATTCCGACCATGGACATAAGCTTTTTAGCCTCTTAGTTATTTTGCTGCTTTGTGCCTCAAAATATATGATGATTTAGCGTGTATGATTATTGTTCGGATATGTTCCCCGTGGAATTAGTCGAGGTGTGTAAGCTGCCCGAACATCCACGATTATTATTAAAAAAATAAAAAAATTATAGTTCGGATATGTTACATTTTTTAGTGCAAATGCACGACAATACGACAAACCCGTTTTCAAGTTTCCTATTATGAAGTCAAATATACCAGCAATTTCCGCATAATACACTTCAATGTGAACACCAAGAACGTGAATTTTCTAATTAGTCGGAATAATTAATATTTGAAAGCTTTGATTTTGTCAGTTTCCCTTTCGGAATAATTAATATTTGAAAGCTTTGATTTTGTTAGTTTTCCTTTGTCCAAAACCAAAAGGGAAACTGAACTTAATTTTCCGCTGTGGTCGACCATCTGTCTGAAATCCAGAAAAATGTAGATTCTGCAATTTTCTTCCGGAATAATGATGATTGAACAGACTCAAAGATGGGAAAATGATGGACAAACTGACATGGCAACACCTGTTTGGATTTTTTTTTTCGAACTGTTCAATCATGTGTCTACACGTCCTCCCTATTTTTGAATTTATTTTTGAGTCTATTTGTGTAACACGATTGTTTTCTTTGCCAGAGAGACAATTTCTTTTCATGCAGTCAAATGTCTTTTAATTAAAAAAATATTATTAATATTTTTAATCTCATTGGTGGGAATTTTGAACGAAGTGATTATATCAAGTAAGAAGCAGCATCAAACGTAACGAGCTCGTCTCTAATAATATCAGACGTAAATTCAAAAATTTTCTTTATTTTTTAACTACGTATTCTCCATCAAAATACTATTTCAAAATGCAACATTTTTTTAAAAAAATTGAGCTCAGCCGTGCTACAAGTCGGCAGCGGTGGATTTATCCAAAAGCCACGTCGGCGATAAGCTCAAGGCTTAGCCGGTGGTTAACAGCTAAAAACAGCAGCGGGCGGCGTGCCAACCACCCATTGATTTTATTGGCCACCGTTTTAGGGGATTTTGACTTTAAACCCTTCAAGGACGTCACCATTGACCCTAAGTTCGTGTTGACCAATTCCGTGGAGTGACAAGTACGGTACTATTCCTGCAGTACTTGAGGGTGGCCCCGGCAGTGGGAGTCGGCACGGGTTACGCTTGTGAATAAATTTCATATTTCCCCTATATTTTGATGAATACGTGCATGTTTAGTCCTTACAAAATTAGTTACGAATTGCACATATAACTTTTAAGTCCTTGTTTGGTTCTATTATTTTTAAAATATTTTTTTTTCTCTTTTATTTTTTATCACACGTTCTGTAATAAAATAATATTACACGTAAATTCAATTTTTTTTTTTAATTTTTAACAACATATTCTTCATCAAAATATTATTTCAAAATACATTTTGGACAAAAAAAAAGGGATTTGATTTGTTCCCCAATGGTCAGCAGTTCGAGTCCCTTCAGGACCACTGAGGTGAGTACTCGGCTGTAAATTTCAGGACTCCGTGGAATTATTCGAGGCGCGGGCAAGCTAACTCGGACATCCACGGTTATATAAAAAAAAAGGGACTGAAACAGATAGGTTCTAAGTAATTGTGTTAAACGAGCAACTTTTTTCCTTAAAAAATAAGTATTCAAATATGTTTAAAATCATGATAGAGCATGTTTGGCGAATCTTAAAATAAGTTAACTTTATTTTTTAGAAAAAATAATTTACTTAATAATTCCAATACTTCGGGATGAATCTTGCAAAGGTATCCTTAATTTTCAGGGTATTGGATTCTCACCAATATTTGTATTAATCAATTCGATATTTTTGCTTCCTCTTCGTCCACCGTTGCTCTGACATAGACTTGCTTCATGCTCATCATTTTCTTTATGATTAGAATAAATGATTTATGAGAACGTACGAGTATATTTTTGCTTGAAATTGTATATCGAACTCAAACGAACTAGCATGGGCGGCCAATCCATAGATGCGTTGATTTCATACAAATTGTGAGCTCTCATAGTCGAACTCAGCATTGCCTTATTGCAAGGACAAGTTAACCTACGACACAGCTAATTGATGTCAAATTTCGACAACTCTACATATTTTGATACCCATCCCACATTGGTCACAACAAGGTTACATTGAAATTTGAGCAAATATGTAAAAACTACCATAAAGACAAGTTCCCATATCAAAGAATAATATTATATAGTATCATTATGTGATGTGGTGCAAAGGACAAGAGTGAGGTAGTCTCAACTGAGCTGGCAGTCGCAGTGTGAGGGTTCGATTCCTACCTCTAACAAAGATTTGGAATTGGTATCTTTGTGGACACCAGTATGATAGCTCTTGTACCCTGACCTATTGAGATACATTCCACGATTTACCTCCTCCACGATGCTCTAGGTATGGGGTGGTGGGGAGCCCTTAAGATTGGGGGTTCAACCTTTTAGTATCATTATGTGATAAATTCGTGAAATTATATGATTCATTTAATTACATATTTTATTTAATACTTGTGTCACTTAAATAAATGTTTTAACAATAATGATATTAAATAATATTACTCCAATGTACAACTCGGTTGATATGTAACTTTTATTAGAGTCGAGACGGAATCCTATGCCATATGATTCTCTGACTTGGGATACCATACCCTCTTAATCTAATGCACTGTAATCAGTAATATAAATTGGATTTTAATGCCCTTTGATCAAACCCAAAAAAATAATCATTTCCATTTATAATCCCGAGTGGATTAGGCCCAGTGGTAACGTTAATTACCAAGTTAAACACGCAACGTAAATCGCGTAGGGTCAACCCTTCAATTGATTGGAAATCTAATAACCTATTCACGCCTTAAGTTTTAACGCTATTATTTGATTCTCGTTATTTTTTGTTATCTTTTCAATCATATATTTTTTAATAAAATCATATTACACCCAAATTCAAATTTTTTTATTATTTTTTAACTACACATTATCCATTAATCTAATATTCTAAAATTCATTCTTAGCCAAAAATGAAACTCAAACATGTCAACAATTTTATAGCTAATAATAATAATAATAATAAAATATTTTCTTACTTTTTAAGAAAAAAAAGTATCCAACACTTACAATGTCCAATGTGGTCGAAACGAATAAGTTTTCACTCGAACTATCAAAATATTGAATTATGGAGTAGCTATAAATGGTGTAATATATAAAGAATAAAACTTCACTCCTTATTTTACCATTGAATTCTATATTGATACACCTTTTACTAGTAGTTGAAGTAGTGATAAAATCAAAAACCATATCGTGTGGTCTATTTTAATCCTCGAGAACAAGCCACGATGTCATCACATTAAGGATACGAAGCATTTTGTTAAACTTTAAAATTTAGCTGGAGAAACGTTCATCTCTGACTATCCTGATAGTTGATTCATGATAACGTCTATAATAGAGTTTCAGTCTAGATCTACCTCGAATTTTGTCTTTTTATTATACCATATGCTTCTCTAATAGTGTCTACTTAGAGATATGGTTGAATCGATTTGTCCTTTATTTGTAACAGTTGTCTCACCAATTGATATAGGAAAACATCTCAAGGAATGTTTTCATGGCCTTCAAATTTGAGAGAGAAGTATTTGGATCCATTATAGTCGGCACTCTCAGCTCATGTTGTTCGTCATGAAAACCTCATTACTTATTTTTAAGCAAGGCCAAACATGTCATTAGAATAGGGATGATTTATAAACAAAATCTCACATTTTTTCAACCACACATTTCAAATTTTTTTATTACAATCTACTTAAAATCTGATTTTAATCTACAACAAACACCCTCATTATCAGAGTCAGGCAAGGTCTCTTTCCATCCCATCGCACAGACTGGTGCATTGAATTCCTTGGAGCAAATCCAAAAGGTCAAAAAAAATAAAATGAAACCAATAGTTTATTATGAAAAATTCAGTCAAGAATCAATAGATGAAAACAGAGAAAAAAATCCTTTTTCTCTTCGTCTTCTTCGTCATACGCGGATTCAATAATTTATTGTTTTATATACCCATAAATTGCACGCATAATATACAAAACCAATCTTCAAAATCCCATAAGAGTTAATGTGTTAACCACATCCAATTTGCTTATTATCACGCGTAGTTTGATATACCATTTAATTTTGGTAGAAAATTGTCGATATTTTTTTTTCTTTGGAATAAATGGCGTCTGCGGCTATATTTTCATCGTTGCGGCGGCGAAGATCACCTTCGGTGGAGGCGTTTATTGCTCCGGTGGATCTACCTAACACGGCTCTGTTGGAAACTTTACATGCTGTTTCTAGAGAACTGATTTCATCGTTCTCAGTTGACAATAAAATGTTGCCGTTTTTCCAGCGGAAGAATTCCAGATCTTTAATCCGGAAAATCCAGGTTCTTTCTGTGCTATTGGATTCTTTTCGCGAGATGGGCTTGTCAAAAATGGCTTCAACGGTGTTGTTATGCTTCAAGGAGTTGTACCTCCTACTTTATAGATCGAAAATTCTGCTTGATTATATCAAATCTTCGAGTAAATTATGGCTACTGCTTCAAAATCAATCGATTTCGGGTCATTTCCATGATTTGAATCAGGAAATCTCGACCCTTTTGGATGTTTTTCCCATAGAAGTTAATTTATCCAAAGATGTAAATGAACAAGTTGAATTGTTACGAGAACAATCAAGAAAGTCGAAGTTGATGATTGATAAGCATGATGATTCCTTGAGGTTGAAGCTTTATTATTTCTTGAACGAATTTGAGAATGGTAGGATTCCTGATCCTAATGAACTGCGCTCCTTTTTAGTGGAAAAATTAGCAATTTGCGATGCAAAAAGTTGTAGAATTGAGATTGAATTTTTGGAGGAGCAGATTGTGAATCATGATGGGGATATTGAGCCAACTGTCCCGATTCTTAATGGATTTGTGACTTTAATGCGGTATTGTAGGTTCTTGCTGTTTAGATTTGAGAGCGACGAGGGGGAATTCGAGTGGAAGCATAAGAAGAACAAGAAAGGGTTGATTACTAGGGAGATAGCGGATACATTCGTCACAATCCCCAAAGATTTTTGTTGCCCGATATCATTGGATTTGATGAGGGATCCGGTGACTGTGTCAACTGGGCAGACATATGATCGGGAGTCAATATCAAGGTGGATGGAGGAAGGGCATCGTACTTGTCCGAAAACAGGTCAAATGCTTGTTCACACCCAGCTGATGCCAAATCGAGCTTTAAGGAATTTGATCATGCAGTGGTGCATGGCTCTTGGAATTCCACATGATACACTTGAGAGTTCAGTTTCGTCCGTTGAAAGTTTTGTGGCTGGTTCACCAAGCAAGGCTGCTATTGAAGCAAGTAAAGCTACGGCTAGTCTTCTTGTTCAACAGTTAGCAAATGGTACACAGAGTGCAAAAACTGTTGCTGCCAGGGAGATAAGATTGTTGGCTAAAACTGGAAGGGAAAATCGGGCTTGTATTGCTGAAGCTGGAGCCATACCCCATTTGAAAACACTGCTTATCTCAGCGGATGCCTTTGCACAAGAGAATTCTGTGACTGCATTGCTTAACCTGTCTATTTATGACAAGAATAAATGCCAGATCATGAATGTAGAAGGGTGTTTAGGATCCATAGCCAGAGTTTTAAGAGTTGGACACACAATTGAGGCTAGGGAAAATGCTGCTGCCACATTGTTCAGTCTATCTTCTGTTCATGAATATAAGAAAAGAATAGCAGAAGAAGACGGGGCAGTAGAAGCCTTGTCCACGCTGCTGAAGGAGGGAACACGTCGAGGGAAAAAGGATGCTGTAATGGCCCTATTTAATCTTTCTACACACACTGAGAATTGTGTGAGAATGATCGAGTCAGGAGCTATAACTGCTCTAGTCGGGGCATTAGGAAATGAAGATGTCTCTGAAGAAGCAGCAGTGGCCTTGGCCCTGATTGTTCGTCAGCCAATTGGAGCTGAAGCAGTTGGGAACGAGGAAATGGCAGTTTCGAGTTTGATTGGAATGATGCGATGTGGCACTCCAAGGGGTAAAGAAAATGCCGTGGCAGCGTTACTTGAATTATGTAGAAGTGGTGGAGCAGCTGCAACGGAGAGGGTGTTGAAGGCACCGGCGCTGGCAAGCTTGCTCCAGAGTTTACTGTTCACTGGGACCAAACGAGCACGAAGAAAAGCGGCATCGCTTGCTAGAGTTTTCCAAAGGTGTGAGAATGCCTCATTGCATTTTGGTGGGTTGGGTGTAGGGTATGCATATGCTGGGAACTCAGCTGCGGATAGGGATACAAGTTTTGCTGGTGATGTTTCAGTGCCATTGTCCATTTCAGTGCCTGTATTATAGTGGTAACAATCACATTTCTGTTTTTTTTCCCCTCATTGATGCTTCCATTTTATTCCTTTAATTTTTAGAAATGTTTTTTTTTTTATTTAGATAGTAACATTGACGATTATAGCAATACAATAAGGTAATAGATAGTCGGATCGAAATCTGTACTTATTTGGATCTCTACTGTGCATTATTAAAGAACCCAAAAAAAAGGAAATCTTTTCCATTTCACTGTTTAGTTCTGTATAATATTGAACAGTATGATATTTCATTATTATCCCTGTCGAATTGATTAGTTGGAAACATATTTTCTTCTTCAAATTGATTGCAAGTGCACCAAATTGTTTGTTCACTGTAGCCAATCCATTGTGCTGTAAATGGAGTCCAACTTTCAAGCACTTAGAAGCAATTTTACCACGCTTTAATCATAATTGGTTGCATTGCTGAGGATATTTCTTTATCTTTATTTTTGGGAAATAAGATAATCTTATTTATTTTTAATTATTTCTTAATCTTGGGATTGAATTTCAATTTATAGGTTATAATGCATCTTCAGTGGCTGCGATTCTGATTGCATTAAATTGAATTGAATATTATAATTAAAAAAAAATCATTTATTTGACTAAAAATACTATTTAGTTTCATTCTTATTCTTTTACTCATTTTCAACTACATATTCTTCGATAAAATAATATTTTTCATCACATCAATAACTTTTCCTTTTTTTTCAACCACACATTCTCCATCAATATACTATTTCAGAATATATATATATATATATATTCTTCCAAAATTAACCCTGAGGGGTAGCTTAATTGGTCAGGTCCTGGGTTTGCTACCCAATGATCACCAGTTCGAGTCCTTTCAGGACCACTGAAGTGAGTACCCGGCTGTAAACTTCAGGACCCCGTGGAATTAGTCGAGGTGCACGCAAGCTGGTCCGGACATTCACGGTTATAAAAAAAAANGTGAGTACCCGGCTGTAAACTTCAGGACCCCGTGGAATTAGTCGAGGTGCACGCAAGCTGGTCCGGACATTCACGGTTATAAAAAAAAAAAAAAAAAAAAAACATTCTTCCAAAATAATGTGGCTTAAACACACCATATAAACCTTTCAATAGTATCTACCATTTTGGCAATTTGGATAATATTAAAAATGTCGAAAACATTAGTTTTGTAATTTTTAATGCAATCTAGTAATGGTTAAATCTTGAATTACATAATCAAATTTGACCATCATTTCTTGATGATTTATTTAATCTAATCGATGCACCAAAATCAAACATGATGGCACCACTTGAGTCTTGTCATCACATTCGATATCTACGTCTCTATCGAGTAACACCTATTTTATTTTTAAGCTTAATTTTTTTAATTATTATATAATATTTACTTATTGAGTAAAAAATTAAGTTTTATGATTGTCTATTAGCTCTTAATTAATTGATACCAATGGATTTTTCAAGCAACTAATTGAATAATGATGTTTATTCTCACCGGAATTACAAACTTAGTCTAGGTGGCTCTTATTAGTTTTACGAGTGTCATATCCCGTCTTCCCATTTTCTTACATATTTTTAGTGTCGTTAGTCTCTAATGAAAGAAATCTTTACTTGGCCAACAACAAGGCACATATAATGTACATTGATTGTAACTTTGGGAGGTGAACTGGATATACACAAATACAAAAGAAAGAGAAAAATGAAAATTATAATAAAAAATAAACAAAAGAGAAATTAGAAAGAGAAAAGAAAAGAACAAAGAAAAAAGCGGAACCCTTCACCACCAGCCCCCCAGATTATTGGCTTTTTTCCTTTTCCTTTTTCTTTTTTCCTTTCTTCTATTTGTTGTTAGTTAGGTTTTTGAAATAAATAAAACTGACTTTTTAATAGTAACGTGAGCCGTCCACTGATTACCAATGATGCTAGAAATTGAAAGGTTAGAAACAATACTACCAAGAAAAAATAGGTCCATGACAACGTCCTTAGGTTGAAAAACTAGCACCACAATTTTTCTGGGAAAATAATGTAGGTGAGAGCCTGGATAGTCATTAGCAACTGCAATCTTCCCCTTATTTGTAATAGGAAAAATGGGTTTATTACTTTACTTGGAGGATCAAAGGAAATAAAAAAAAAATTGGTCCCCTCAACTAAGAACAGTCATTCTACAAAGCAATTTTCAGACAAGAAAGTAGATAAAGTTGGTCACAATATCTAAGGCGGGTCTTTCTTTTGAAATTACTAGTCACAAACTACCCAAATATGAACCACCCTAACCGTCCTCTCTGTTTCTAGTCCTCCTACTACCTTCCATTTTTCTGTCTTCACTTTTCCACTCAAAATCTCATAATTGAAAACAATAATTCAGACTTAAAGATGAAGTGGGGGAGGAAGAAATCTGCATCACCTTCAACTCATTGTCATGCTTTAATTACTCGCGTTTTTCCAGCTTCTTGGCTTGTTAAGTTCAAGCAGAATGGTGTTAGTTTTGAGCCTAATTCAGCACAAAAGAAGCAGAAAAGTAAGCTGAAATCTCCATCTTCGAGATCATATGAATGTGCCAGTTGGAAGGAAGGTAGATTCTGTAATATGGACGATGACGTATATTGGAAGCTTTTGTTTGGGGAAGAAAGAATCAAAGCTAGGAAGAGTTCACATGGAATGAATTCTGTTAAGTATTACTCTGATGATGAGCTTGGATTTCCAACAGTAATGACAACACAAGACAATCGACAGTTCAACGACATGGCTCTGGACACAAGGAAGATGAAAGAAATACAGCACGAGATGAGAAATACGTGGGAAAATCACGACTCAAGGAGCAAAAAGGAAAATGGGAAAGCTGCATACAAAACACCAAGGAGAAAAGCTAAGAAGCATCAAAAGTCCAAAAACTTGGAAAAAAAAGGAGCAGAAAATGAAAGACTGCCTGATGAGAAGTCGTCGATGACAGTCGAAAAGGATATATTTGAAATTGCAATGGAGAGTAGGGTAGTTCATATGAAAGAGAGAGATTATGTGAAACCAGCAGCCTCTAATTCAAGAGAGCAGCATGGCATCTTCTTTCCAAGCGCCAGTGCAAGAAAATTTGAGGAAGATTGCACATTTGATGATCTGAATTTGGAGGAACGTAATGCAACTTCTCAAGAAGACTTCAATTTGGACAGACAACAATGTGAAGACAAGAAGATAAAGGATATAATCTCACATATCGAGCACCGTAGGAAGTCTGCTTACATAAGTAGGGAGTCTCCTACAAGAACGAAGCAGAAACTAAAAGTTTGTTCTCCTAGAACAGAATGCAAAATTAGAGCTCTTGAAGACATCAAGAAAGCAAGAACGAAATACAAAAAGAAGACGAGGGAGAAAGGAGTTGAAGGCAGTACAGTCTTTGATAATTTTGCTGTGGTAAAATGCTCTTTTGCACCAGAACAGGACTTCAGAGATTCAATGGTTGAGATGATCAGAGAGAAAGGGATCAGACGGCCAGACGAGCTTGAAGAACTCTTGGCTTGTTATCTAACGTTAAACCGTGATAAATATCATGATCTCATAATCAAGGTCTTCCAGCAGGTGTGGCTATTTGAGCTGAACCAGGAGTTTATAGATCTTGAAATAGGAAACGATCGCCAGATTTATGATAAATAATTGTTTAGTCATGCAAATGTAATATTGTCACCAGAATACAAAATATTGTTCTTTTATAGGAATAATAAGTGCTACTTTTATCTTTCACACAAAAACTTACAAAGTCGAGGCATGGAAAGAATCAGAGTACAAGTTTCGGGTTGATTATGATTACTAAACAGGGTTAGAAAGAAATCGTCTTAGGCTTAAGAAATGCCCCCACACACCTCTCATTCAGTTCTCTCAGCTGGAGTAAGATGTCCCAACTGTTCCGTTTTCCTTTTTCTGCTTTCCATGTTTTTTTCATACATTGAACTTCAAATGAATCGATAGAACCAGGATTTTCAGAAATTGTTCCGAGAATACATTATTGACCTCCATAATCCATTCACATAAGGTAGCCACCCCAACTGCCTTTTCGTCTGAAGCAGCAGCCTCTGGAGGAAGAACACTCAGAATTCATGTCAATCCCAGAAGTCTTGGACCCAACATCAACCTTTGGTTGTATATAAAATCTCGTGTGACCATCTGAACATCTTATAGATTCATCAACCTCCACCAATGTCGAGTAGTATATTCTCCGAAAAGACCAGAGAAATTGTTTCCCGGAAACCTTCTCTTTGTATTATGAATTTCCCACTTGTGGTGCAACATTTAAATAAAGTGCCATATTGTGTAAATTTCGAGCCAAGAAGGACAGCATATATTTTGAGCTGCCTGAATATGCTGGAGAAGTAAATAATAATTGTGCTTGAAGAATCTGAGCAGAAGATCACAAGTAAACTCAACTCCATGACGATCATCTACCATCTCATTCATCGACCAACAAATCTAGTCCAACAATATCTCTGAAAGTTGATCCCTTGCGACTTCTTTTAATTATAATACATAAGACGATGAACAATGACATTTGAAGCTAAAGGTGTGTTTGAGCCACATTATTTTGAAAGAATGTATTCTGGAATAGTCGATTGATGGAGAATGTGTGGTTGAAAAAGAAGGAAAAGTTATTGATGTGATGGAAAATATTATTTTATTAAAGAATGTGTGGTTAAAAATGAGTAGAAGAATGAAAATAAAAATTTTAATGTGCACCAAACGGGGGCTAAGTATATGCACTCTCAAAATATTTTAGTCAACGTGGACCATCTATAACATAATTGCAATTTTCTCAATTAAACGAACTAATTTTGCGAGCACAATAAAACAAAATAATTTCTAGAATTATAACCAGCCCCCACCCCCTCCTATAAAAAGCCTAAACACGTGCACCACCCGCATTTTCAGGACGTATGATACATAAATTAACCCCTCCAACCCCGCAGTGGTATTCTCGTAATTTCCTCCATCTCCCAGTCCAAACTATTACTACTCTCTCCTGCATTTCTAAGCTCTCACTTTCTTCTCTCTTCATTTATATCAACTCTCCCACTTCCCTTAACAATAAAACCCGGTCCACTCCAGTCAAGCCCGATATTTTTCTCTCCAACCGGTTCGACTCGCTGAGTTTTCACTTTCGCCGGTGGGAGTCAAAGCGACTTATTTAGATGACGTCGGGAACGAGGCTGCCAACATGGAAGGAAAGGGAGAACAACAAGCGGAGAGAGAGGCGGCGGAGAGCGATCGCCGCTAAGATCTTCGCTGGTCTGAGGATGTACGGAAATTACAAGCTCCCCAAGCACTGTGATAACAACGAGGTCCTGAAAGCTCTCTGTAATGAAGCTGGTTGGATCGTTGAAGAAGACGGAACCACTTATAGAAAGGTACGCTTATATTTGAAATAATTTCTTCTATAAAGGCTGGCGCAGGTTAGCATGCGACGTGCAGGATGGGAATCGTGTGCTGGTAGTGTAGATCTTTGGCTACTGGAAAAATCTCGATTGACTTTAGGTGTCCCTAATGGATTTTAAGAAATTGTGATGTGATAGTTGGTTACTGGATAAGTCTAAAATGCGCTGGAGGTGTCACGTTACCGCGGGGGGTAAGATGATGACCAGGTTGCGCAGGTGCTTTGCTACGCAGTCGTAGTCTCGGAATTCGCTGTGTGACCGTTTGAGCTGAATGCTATGTGCACTGTACGCATCCGGCGCAAAATAGGAATAGGAGGAATCGAACCCGTAACTAGGGGAGAAAAAAAAGTTAGGAGGGCTGTTTGATTTGATTGGTTGTCGACTGCTGTCTCTCTCTTCACGCATATGAGGGTTTTGTACTAGTGAACTGTGCAGATTTATCTGGATGTGGTGATATGTACTATAGTCTCCTACTCTAGACCATTTCTGAATGTGAATTTACACGATTCTCAAAAGATTCTAATCCTTTAACCTTTTGGACAGCAATTTTTTATATTAATATTTATTTTTAGTTTTGACAAAAGACACACGCAGGGCCCTTCCTGCCCGTATAGCTCCAATTATAAGGCAGTTTATATCGGACAAACCTCTGAATACCGATCAGCTTGTCCGGACATTCTTAGACAAATATGTCCCTGCTTGTTCTCTTTATTACCCCTCGTTAAAGCTTGTGAAGATCTGTGGTTCACGTGGGCAAGAGCATGGCATTGGTACTTTTGTGGTTTTCAGTAATTTTACTCCCTCATTGACTCAACCATTACGTTAGACCAGTGTGAGGGGAGTGCACCAATCACCGTCATCCTCTCGCAAATTTATGGGTCATGCTACAGGTAGAAAATGGTGTCCAAAATAGCCAAGTGGCGGCCGCCTATTGGAGCCCACAGCCGCCCCTCCAAAGGGGGCCGTCACTTGGCCATTTTGAACACCATTTTGTACCCTATTTTGTACACCAAGAATTATCCCAAATTTATACCAAAAGTTGGTCGAATTTGGCACGTGTTAATACTCACATAACAAGCCATGGACTCATTGCCAGTAGCCCACCAGGCCACCACTACCAAGTTTAACCCTTGATGCGAGAACCTGTGCTTCTGATCCCTTGTTATTTAAATGTGTATGTTGAAAGGAAGGTTGTGATTTTAGGGTACTTCCAGAAATGTTAGGCAACTGCAAACTATCCTGCTTGACCTATGTTACTCATGAAAAGGAGGTAGGTTTAATGTTTATTTGAATAGTGACACATGGGTTGTAACTAGACACTTGGGACTGTTGTTGCATTATTTGTTGTGTTGTCAATGCTAAGAGCAGTTGTGTTGTCGATGCACGAGCAATTATGTTCCATCACTAGTCTACACACATCAGCAGCAAGCTGTAATTGGGCATTCACAACCGTTCTTGTCATTTCTTTGCATCTAATGCATAGAAATCTTGCATGTTTGTTGCATTATAAATAACAAGTTTATTTTTATATGCTCATTGGCTTTTAGACAAAAACAATGTATCTTCTAGTTCGCATAGATGAAGGTCGTGCTAGAATTTCATATATTCTAGTTGTAACATAGTGTGTGATGAATTTAGATAGAATTACGGTCATGGCAGCTAATTCTAGTGATTATACATCCACTGAAGTCATTAGAAATGCCGAGTGATGTACGATGATTTAAGTGAACTCGGTGAATGCTGAGGCTCCCTATCGTTTCTCAAACTGAAGTGTCAGGGTGATAGAAACCATTGGGCTAGTGGTGAATACTAGCAGGTAGATCAGTTTTGGGCTCCCAACTATACATCCATTGCAGGCGAGACCAAGCAGAAAATGGTGACCTTCTGTGCTCATTACGGTTATTAAAAACTGATGTCAGATATTATGATCATGCTTGAGACATACTGTAAGCTCTCTTGAAGACAGGAGAGTGGTAAAGATAGTGTACAAGATGCTTGAATTTTACATTTAGATCTTTTAAGTTTTATGTCTATGGGAGAAGTTTCTGGCTTATACCTTTGCCTAATTGCTTATAGGGAAAACATAATTGCTTTTTTTTTTTTAATGTTTTGGGGCATTTGGACACATTTTTATTAGGAATTGGTTGATCAACTGAAGTTTTGATTTACTGAGAACTATTCTTTGTGTATTGCTATTGTAGTTCAATGTTAAGACCTTCCGATTGTATATGTTGTTAGATTATTGCAACGTAAACTTTATGTGAAGCCATAATCTAGTAACTTCTAGAAAATAATGAAACGTTTGTGTTTAAAACCTTAGATGTTTACTGCTTATGTTCTGATTGCTGTTAAATAGTTTCTCCTCTTCTGCAGGGATGCAAGCCTGTGGAACGCATGAATATTATTGGCGGTTCAGCTACAGTAAGTCCTTGCACTTCATATCAACCAAGCCCAGGAGCATCTCTTAACCCAAGCCCTGCTTCATCCTCCATTCCCAGCCCCGTTTCATCCTATTATGCTGCTAATGCCAATAATACTGCTGATCCTAACTCCCTTATCCCGTGGCTCAAAAATCTATCATCTGGGTCCTCACCTGCTTCATCCAAGCTACACCACCATATCTACATCCCTGGGGGTTCTATAAGTGCTCCAGTCACCCCACCATTGAGCTCGCCTACTGCCCGCACTCCTAGAATGATGGGTAACTGGGACGATCCAACAGCTGGTTCAGCATGGGCTGGGCAACGCTATGCCTTTCTACCCTCTTCTACCCCACCAAGTCCTGGTCGTCAAACTCCACCTGATTCAGGATGGCTTTCTGGTGTTCAAACTCCCCAAGAAGGACCTTCATCTCCCACATTTAGCCTTGTCCCGCCAAATCCATTTGGGTTCAAAGAGCCATTGTCAGATGGGGGGTCTCGTATGTGGACCCCAGGGCAGAGTGGAACTTGCTCTCCTGCTGTGGCTGCGGGTTTTGATCAAATGGCTGATATTCCCATGTCGGATGCAATTTCAGCCGAGTTTGCCTTTGGCAGCAATACCAAAGGACTAGTGAAACCATGGGAAGGAGAGAGAATCCACGATGAATGTGTTCCCGATGATCTTGAGCTTACTCTTGGGAACTCTACGACCAGGTAATTGATTGATCTTTCTAATTGTTAGGAAAGGAGAGAAAAGATTATTTCTAACAAATTATTTGTTTTGGTGCATTGCAGATAAAAAAGGTGCAAACAAAAAAGGAAAAGTATCCTAGTGTTCACTAATATGGATCTGCCTCTTTGCAAACTTCAATCACCTACCTCGTGTCGACCTTTCTGAATATGGTAGTATTCTGGTCCATTGAGAGACACAGTAGGAGCCTTTTTTCCCCCACATAAGAAGAAACAATAGATTGGAATATAAGTCGCCAGTGTTGTTACCTCTGCACCTTTTTATTTCTTTTTGCTGATTTTCCTTCGTATATTTTCTTGCAAATTCTTTCTATTCTTTCTAAATGTTGCACTGTAACACCTGCTTACTGGTGTGTGGTTATGTTTTTCTTTTTGTATTGGAATTTATCTTTTATGATCGTAAACTACTTTTGTCTAGTGTTCTTAATGCACTGATATGGTTATCGAAGTTATAATACTTTGCCCCAAAACTATCCCATCACGTTCCAAAATACGAAAAGTAAAGAAATTTTTATAATTAGCAGGCTTAGTTGTTGAGGGTGTTTTCCGGTTAATTTGAAGTAATCCCAAATTAGAGTACTATAGCGCTTTTGCTCCATTTGACATTTATGACACTATTAAATCAAACGAACTTAAATGAGCATGACACAATTATAAGTTTGATAAGTCGAGCATCACAACAAATCTATTAAATCATGGTTGCTTCTATTAAAACATCACATTGGAGCTCAAATTCTAATTATCATTAATATTATGCTCAATTTAGAGTCGCTTATTTACTATGACATTTAAATTTTCATTGATTTGCGATCAATTGAATCTGATGGATCATGAGGACACTTTTTCCCCATCATCAATCCCTTATATACATCACCTTTCATTTATCCAAAGCAATTTGCCTGTCAAATCTGTACAACATTTGGTTTTGTACAACAAAAGAATCCTGCAACAAAGTATATACAATGCAACCGAAATCTACATCATGTACGATAGCAGACGTCCCCCAATTGTGCCATCACCCTTGAAGCTTCTGGTACAAGTCTCCGAGGGCTCGGTAAAGAATGGCTGCAGCAGGTGGTCGAGGCAATGAACTAAGAAGAATATCTGATGCATTTATAGACTGGCTACCATAGAATCTGGAATTTTCCCGTGCACGAGTTGTGACCACACTACCTTCTAAAGAGCATCCAATAAATGCACCTATATGGCAATAAAGATGATATTGCAAAATGCGTCAAGAAATATACACTGCTATAATTTGTCACCAAGACGTCAAACGCCATGATATCCATACTAATTCCTCATCCTCGAATCAGAATGATAAAATGACAACAATTCACAAATAACATTTATGAGGTGTGAAGGTTAAACTGAATGAAAAAAAATTACCTTTACTACAGCTATACGTATAACAAGCAGTGTAGCCATTTGAACCAGCTCTCATATCAGCTTCTGCAGTACGTCCTATGATCCCTATAGCTGCACTCAAACCAGCTCCAACCGAGAGATGCACATCACTGCTGAAGGTTTTTACAGCATCACTTGTTCTTAATACAACTATAAAATCAGTAAACTCTCCCCCAGCCTGCAAAAGGAATATAGAAGCTAAA
Source organism: Fraxinus sp. D2006-0159 (assembly GCA_903798375.1). Lineage (NCBI taxonomy): Eukaryota > Viridiplantae > Streptophyta > Magnoliopsida > Lamiales > Oleaceae > Fraxinus > Fraxinus sp. D2006-0159. Next base: position 18,766 of record CAIGRQ010003120.1, read on the forward strand.
AAAGACATTAACAGGTAAAAGCTCCTACGTTCTGTTAGTGATAAGCTGTTAGCTGCTCCTTGTTTATTTGTTGTAGAAAGCAGTCTGTTATAAGTAAGTTGCGGGGCGCAGAAAGCCATTAAATCCTGAGATCTCACTTCCTATTTGTTTAGTGCCTCGCCCAAATTGGGCTTGAGCATTGACATCCCTAAAAAGAAAATTTTGGGAGACGGAAGCATACAATGTATTGTTTGATGAAGACTAGTAAATCTTCTAACTCTTTTTAACAGAACTTCCCAAGTAAAACTGAAACCACTTTACCTGAGCACCCCAGCCTACACCAAAGGAAGCAATGGCAGATGGTGCAGACCATGTGCCATCATCCATACGAGCAACCACCAGACCTGTTCCAATGTTATATGTCACCACCATTCCAACTTTCACAACAGTAAGTATTGCAAGGCCTTTTGCATTTTGTAAAATAGCTTCTGGAATTCTTCTCTCGGGTCTCAAGGAACCAACCTGAGAAATCATATATTGCACAACATATATAGAAGTCAACAATCAATTAGGAGTTTCATAATAACATTTATATGTGATTTTTGTAGGGTAAAATGCCAGGAGAATTTCTTTCCCACTTAAAATTATAAGCAGATAGAAGTTTGACTCTGGAGCTTTCACTTGGGAGAAAGAACTCGTATAGCTAATTGATGCCTTGCTGTATTGATCATTTTCTACGTAAAAGGTAACATGAAGATAGCAGTCCACAAAATCGATACTCCAATTTTTTTCTTTCGTGACTTAAATAGTAAGTGTTAAAAGAGATAAAGAGAATGTTAGAAATTTGAGTTGATTTCAGACCTTACTATAGCAGCAGATTGTGTTTGTGGCCTTGTAAATTTCATATTCCATAGTCTGACCCCACGGAAAATTTATCCAGGATCTTAGAGTGCTTAGGTCTGTCAGATCATGTGTCGCCAACTGCGCAGCACGGCTTACTTGATTCATTAAGTACGGCTGCACAGTCTCAAGACGCACACAACATACATCACACACTCGTTGTGGATTCTCAGCACGAAATTTTTCTGGCAATAAGCTCCGTCCACGGGTACAATCACCACAAAAGACTCCTCCACAAAACCGACAATGATGCCTGGTGCACATTATTGGGTGAAACCGCACACTACACAGCATACAGGAAGAAGCTGCACTATCTGGTAGCCATTTGGGTGGTTCAGCTTCAAGAAGTTCTTGGGCATTACTGAAATTAGCTTCCGTGAGAGTTTGAGCCATCTCCTTCCATGCTTGCTCAATTACGCAGTTAGATATCCATGAAATTTTCCCAATATCACCTGAAGCAAAAGAACTGACCTTTCCTCTGGCCACAAGTAACATCTCCACTACCACATCCCACATAGTCATTTCTTTATCTTCCCCATTGCATTGACCCCAACTTGCATCTCCTTCAGGAGCATATCCGCCATTTGTACAGAAACCTCTGGTCCACTCTTCGTGGTCACTTTCTGACATAGGAGGAATCGAGACAGGAATCCAAATTCCAGTTTCTTCATAATGCGGTGAGTCATAATAAAAGTACTTTCCTTGCTTAGAATGTGATATATTCAGCTCTCTCTTATGGTCAATCTCAGCTTCTGTATCTTGAGGTGACTCAGTCTCACAGTCTTCCATGTTAGCTATTTCTGTGCCCATACTCTTGGTGGTCTTCTCAGGCCAGGGAGATTCACATTGTTTATCACTGTTCTCTGTAGGCGTAGCCATCTGGTGGCACAGTAAGACACCATTTTCATTTATTGGGCGTCGCACCTTTTCAGACAAATACTCAAGTTCCTCAATTTTGGCCACAGCTTGGCTCCTAGATTCATCCTGAAGCATCTCACAAGAAAATGATACAGGCTTATTTTGTTGGCTCTGAAAGCACACTCTTTCATTACTTTCATTCCCTTTGCTCTGGAGTGATAATTTATTAACAGATTCTTCACTTTGGACTATTTGCTGGCTCGTGAAATGGTTGGTCTCGGAAATATCCTCCGCGAAGTGAACGCATGATGAAGGGTTGTATTCGTCATGGCTATCCATTTATTTGCCTGCAGAGCCAACAAAGGTTCTAAGTTTTAACTACTTTTAAGAGAAAACGGCATCCCCAATTAAAGCACCCCCAGAAACAAGGAAAGGAAATAACCCTTCTTTTTAGTAGCTTACTTCAAAACTTCCAAGAAGCAATTACTCTTACAATTTTATTGGAGACGCCTCAGACATCAGTAACATACTCACAGAGGGTAACAGATCCGTTCTCTACTTTAATCTTCACATTTAACCTTGGGCTTGCTAAGGTTTCAACATTTTCCCTTTCCCATTTAGTGCTTTGTTCAAGCTTTCACGATCACCACATAATTGAACATATGATACTTTTTAACTAATTATGAATGCCTTCAACCCATATCTCACTAATATAAAGCAAAAATGGGTCAGTTAAGATTTACAAGAAAATCTAAAAAATTCTTCATGAGATCAATCTAATGTAACTCATGAATAAGTTCACAATGATGAGTGATGCTGATGCAATATAATACTACTAATTTTACTATAAGTCTATAACATATCAAAAAAGAAATATTAGAAAGCACATTTTTTCCACTCCATATGTTTTTCATTACTGAACAGCTTTTTAAGCAGGAAAAAGGGGTAAAAGTCATATTACCGACATTGCACTTTGAAGATACCTCATATGTTATAAACCTAGGTAAATCACCAGCAGGATTGTGGTCTCATGTTTACTACCCCAATTGAAACCCAAATAAATAAATGATGTTTACTATCATCAGTTGTTAACTTACCAGTTCCATCATCCTGCAAATATCAAACACCTTACCAGCATATTTAGCACTACACTACACAAATAAAAAGGCGAGATTCATCTTGGGCGAAATCAACTTATTTTTTGAGAACGGACTGATTAACCTAGTATAAATAATTTTTGAAAAAGATACGGGTAAGGTTATTTGCAATCATGCCCAAAAAAACAGATTATTCTAAGAAATCATAGCAATCAAACAGAAGGGACAAGATCTCTGAACCAATAAAAAAGTTAAAAAAGGAAATATATACGACCAGTTTCACAATCAAACCAAAACAACACTGAAATCAACTAAGTTTAAGAATCAATTTATATATCCAAAAGAAAATCAGAAAGATATCAAAAGAAGAGTACCTGTAGAAAATTTGGGATGAAAACCCTAGATTTCGATAGCTTGATTTCTTATCCAGCAGAAGTTCGCAAGCCCGTTTATTGTTAATCACCCAACGACGCGACACGTTGTTAATTTATTTATACGACCTAAAAAAATGGATTAAAAAAGATTCTAAAGTAAAATATATAACAATATTAAGGGAAAAAAAATGCAAAAGTCCTATTTGCTTGGTTGGTTAGAGAGTCGTGCTAACAAGCCGCAGGTCGCGGGTTCGAGGCCCGCATATTATATAATTTTTTTTTTCTTTTCTCCTTTTAAGAGAGCTAGAGCTAAAAGTCAAACACTTCAACTTTCAAGCATTTTCATGTTTTAGTTTGCGATATTAATTTATAATTTGTTTTCTTTTATTCATTTTCTCCTTTTCTCGTGATTTTTTTTCATATGAATTGACTTTATTTTCTATAATCTCGATGGTCAAAACTTAAACCAAAAGCCACTATTATCATTCTAATCGGATCAACTTCTTGTCGAATGAGTCGATTACCTAAATCCCACTCCCAAAATTTAAGAACTTCTATATTATTTTCCCTATATCATTGATTCAAGCTTATGGTCGTGCCGAGGTAAAATAAACAAAAATTGTTAAAAACTATGCTCTAAAAGTCCGTTTGATGTGATGAAGGTCTTGTTTATGTTACTATGGATAATTACAATTATAGTGGCGGAGCCACATTAGG
>CAIGRQ010003158.1:0-20600 GCA_903798375.1 Fraxinus sp. D2006-0159
TATTTAATTTAATAAATTAATTGTAAAATATAATTAATTATTTCAAATAAAAACCTGAATTTTGTAAATTTAAATCTTTGGGCGTGATTTTTGATTTCATGAAAGATAAAGCCCGATTCATGAATTTTTCCCATATCCAAATACAATTTGTACGGTGCCTATTAACCAGGTGGAGAGACCCCAAGCCTTCTTGTTAATAAAGGAGGAAGGGCCAACACTAGCTCCCAATTCACACACGAAAGTAGAAAACCTTCACAACATATCGTCCATTGGATTGTACTCCGACTACTATTGGGCTCTGCTTAGTGATGGTAAAAAAATTTGCCCCGTCCTGCTCCGACGGGTTGGCAGGGTGGCCCCGTCCCGTGAAGAAAAAAAATTTAATTACAAATTACAAAAAAAAATTAGTTAATTGAATAAATAAATAAACAAGGTAGGCCCCCGCCCCGCCTCGCCTCGTCTAAGGCAGGGTGGGGAAGTGGCGGGGCACCCCCCGCTCCGAATCCGCTCCACTGCCATCTCTAGTCCTACTTGACCCTTTCTCATGGGATTAGACTAAACACAATGTTTGGTCTTGTTTTGTAACTTCACCACCGAAAGTATAACTGACGTTATTCACACGAAAAGATTTGTATGTCAATAATATCGATGAAAAACTAAAAGATTTGTGGTTTTGGTAATTGAAATATGTCTTGCATAATCCAAAAGAAAAATTCACAGTCCCTAACCCATCTCGCGTTGCCCTATCCTTGAAGATAAATGGGACGGGAACATGGATCATGGTCCTCACCCTGAATTCTCTAAACCTTCGAATTATTTTTATTTTAAATTTTATGTTTTCAGCTTAAGTTGTACTTAAAAATCATATATGAATAATTAATTAAATGGGCATGGTAAATGAGCATGTTTTCACTCTCTCTCTGTCATGCACTTGCCTCGTTCCTGAAAAAGTTCCAACAAGGGCAGGTACAAGGACGAGCGTCCTGTCACATTGCCCTCACTAATTCGACTTGTTATGGTGATTAAGAATGTGATTGTTATGAGTCTTTTAATATTAACTTAAGAGCAATTATTAATGTTGCCGACGAGGCAAGGATAGGGATGATGTTCCGCCACGTTGCCATCTTTAAGTTTATATAGAATAAGTTAGAAGTGGGGTTTGGATGTTAAATTAATTTTACTTCTTGTGATGATTAAGGATGTGATTATTGTGGCTCTATTGATAAAATAATACCAGTTATTAATGTCTAAAATAATAAGTGGTGATAATCCGGCTCGTCCCCGTCCTAACTCCTGAAAACTCCTAATGGAACAAGGTCGAGGATGGCCTTCCTACCACGTTCTCATCCCGAACTTCGAATAGAATCAGTTAGAAGTGGAGTTCGTATGTGAAATTAATTTGATTTGTCGTGGCGATTTAAAATTTAATTATTATTTATCTTTTAATTGATTTAGTAATAAACTAAGAACATATATTAATGCTCCTGACGGGACAAGGACGGGGATGATCGCCTCACCGCATTGCCTCACCAAGTTTATGTAGAATAAATTAGAAGTGGGATATGTACGTAAAGTTATTTCGATTTGTTGGAGTGATTAAAAATGTGATTATTATCGAGAGGAAATTACACCAACCCATTTTAAATTTAATATTTCAAAAATCAACTTTATTCTTTTGAAAATTAGATATATATGTTGGATGGATATGGCAGATGGAGTGATACTGTGATACACAAACTCCCGTAAAATCTTTATCAAACTTCTGCTGTAATTTTGGTAGAGTAACGGCAATAAAACTTCAAATGAATAAAGTCAAATGGATGCAAAGTCGAGATACGTGTTGAACAATTTGTCCTTAAGTAAAATTTACCCCGCAACGGTGCCTACGATTTATGGCAATCAACTCCCAAGATACAACGACTCCTTGTATGAGTAGCACTTCAACACAAGAATAACGAATCAGAATTTGGTGTATGTACTCCTTAACGCAAAAATGAAGAAAACCAAAATTTTATATAATATATATGTAAAACTTGGTTGAGAGAGAGAAGAGAGTGTTAGACTATGATTGCATATTATTGGTGTGAAGAAAATGACGTTCCAAGGATCCTATTTATAGAGTATAAGGGGGTGGACAAAGTGGTGCGAGCCAAATCTTGCAACCTTACGAACAGAAGCAACTCTTGCTGTTGTTAGCATGTCGCTGACTTTGTCGCTCGAGCGATAAAAACAGAACCACTATCGCTTTTCCGTTGCTCGAGCGACAACTTCCTCACTTGAGCGACGTTCAAGTGATACGCGAGTGGCGGAGATAGTCACTTTCCCGCTAGTTTTTCCTCTATTTTCCTTCCAACTTCCGACCACAATTTCTCATTCATCCGAAATTGGTTTAGAGATCCCAAATACACTATGACTATCTACTCGATGAGTAGAATAAGTTGATATATTTACATTTGTAATTTGACCATCGGATCAAGTCCGAATATTTGCTCAAAGTTGACACCGAATCACTTGTTCAAATTTATACTTAACCAAATTCTTGATTTGTTTAAACCAATTCCAACAATTTCCCACATAAATGGAAGTTCTTCGACATGCACAACTTAATGCAAATGAGATGCAAACTCTAACAAATGAGTACATGCGATAAGTTATAGCTTCGAGATAGGTGGCTTGTGGCTTTGAACCTTCTTTAGTTGAATACAATCAAGTTTAATAAGTTAATTGGTGAACGTGATATCTTGAACCATTCAGCCGTTCGTGTAAGTTAAAACAACTATACCAACACCATAACTCGTCTAACCATTTCGGTTCTCATGGTTGGTGAACGCGATGTCTTGAACCATTAAGCCTCAACTTCTCGTAGAAGCGGCCACACTTCACACTTATATAGGTGATCTCCTGTAGTATAATACATCGCTTGTCTTCTTGCAAGATATACACTTATCCTTGAACACTTTCTATTCTAGCAATTTTGTAAGAAAGGGAGTTAGTGATTTACACTGAATCTTTCATAACTTAGTTGTCCTATTGAACAAAAATCTTGGGATCTCCAATCTACAAGGTTGGGTTTCCGTTATATTGACTCTATTTGATGGGTTTTAGGCCAATTTCCCTAAAAAGATAGTATACTTGATTTCTCGTTAATCCTTTCATCAAATGATCCGCTATGTTTTCTTTTGATTTAACATAGTTAATCGAGATTATACCATTTGATATCAATGTTTAATGGTATTTTGTCTTCGACGAATATGTCGAGATTTACCATTATACATACTATTTTGTGCCCTCGCAATAGCCAATTGATAATCACAATGTACATTAATCACATGTACCGATTTTTCGCAACATGGAATATCCTCAAGAAAATTATGAAACCATTTCGCTTCTTCTCCAGTTTTATCTAAAGCAATAAACTCATATTCCATCGTGGATCGAGCTATACAAGTTTGTTTAGATGAGTTCCAAGACACAGCTCTGTATCCAATGGTAAACACATAATCACTTGTAGATTTTGAATAATTTGTGTCAAATATCCAATTTACATCAATATATCCTTTTAACACTATATGATATCTTAAGTAGTATAATCCATAAATGACTGTATGTCTTAAGTATTTAAGAACTTAATCTAATGCTTTCCAGTGGTCAAAACTTGGATTACTCGTAAATCTACTCAACTTGTTGACTGTATATTCTATATCATGACGCGTACAGTTGGTAATATACATCAAGTGCCTATAACACGTGAATATTCTAATTGAGACACATGATCAAAGTATTTTTGGCTAAGTGTAAATTTAAGTCAACTAGTGTTTTAACTGGTTTATCGCCTTATGCCTTTAACTTTTTAAGTATACTAAACCATCAAACGTTTTAGAGATTTTAATCCCTGATATCACATCAGTTATTCTCATATCTTTCATATCAAAATATTTTATTAACATTTTCTTCGTCAATGTAATAATATTCGAATTATTCATCATGATTAGTATATCATCAACATATAAACATATAATCATGTATCCGTTAGGTATGGTTTTAATGTAGACACATTTGTAGCATTCATTGATTTTCAAACCATTTGACAACATAGTTTTGTCAAATTTTTCATGTCATTGTTTCGATACTTATTTTAATCCATATAACGATTTTACAAGTTTACACACTTTTTTTTTTAAAAAATTTTCAGGAAAAACAAACCCTTCAAATTGTTTCATATAAATTTTTTTCTAATTCACCATTCAGAATTGTAGTCTTAACATCCATTTGATGTATTTCAAGGTTATGTAATGCAGCGATGGCAATCAACACACGTATAGACGTGATTCTTGTAACAGGTGAATAGTTATCAAAGAAATCTTGTCATTCATTTTGTTCATACCATTTGATTACTAATCTAGCTTTATATTTGTCTATTGATCCATCCGATTTAAATTTCCTTTTGAAGATCTCTTAGCAGCCTAAAGCTTTGTTTCCCTGAGGAAGCTCAACCAATTCTCAAGTATGATTGTTCATGATGGATTCAATTTTATTATTAACAACTTCTTTCCAAAAAGAAGTTTCAGGAGTGGAATTGCTTCATTAAATGTCCTAAAATTATTTTCTAGTATTTATGTTAGAAAATCTGGAGTAAAGGTCTTATAATTCATTTGCCTTTTGCTGCGCCTTGGCTCTTCATCTTCTTGATGATTACTATCTTCTTGATAGTTTCTAATTGCAGTATCATAGGTTCGTTTGTGTAATCTTACTTCTTTCTCTTTACAAGAAAATATATCTTCAAAGAATATAACATTTCTTGATTCAATGATGGTGCCTTCATATACATCAAGTATATCAGACTTATGAACCAAAAATTGATATGCACTGCTGTTGTTTACATATCCAATAAAGACAAATCAATAATTTTAGGTCCAATTTTTATTTGTTTTGGTTTAGGTATCTATACCTTTACCAAACACTCCCACACTTTAAGATATTTGTCGGAAGGTTTCCGATCTTTCCATAATTCATAAGGTGATTCAACTTTCTTATATAGTATTTTATTAAGGATATGATTTGCCGAAATGATAGCTTCTCCCCTTCCCCGCACAAGTTCTGAGGTAAACATGAACTAATCAATATTGTATCCATCATTTCCTTAAGGTCTCGATTCTTGCATTCAGCAACCCCATTAGATTGAGGTGAATATGGTGCAGTAATTTGATGAATAATCCCAGATTCTACACAAAATTCTTTAGACAGTGCAACATACTTTCCTCCTCTATCACTACGAATCATCTTTATTCGTTTTTCAAGTTGGTTTTCAATTTCAAGTTCATAGTGTTTGAACACTTTCAAGGCTCCATCTTTACTTTTTAACAAGTATACATAATAGTATCTTGTGCAGTCATCTATAAATGTGATGAAATATTTTTTACCATATTTTGTTTGTACGAAACTTAAGTCACACATCCGTTTGAATTAGTTCCAAAGGTGTTGTGGTTCGTTCAACCGAATGATATTGTTTATTGGCCAATTTTGCCTCTACACACATCTCGCATTTTCCATTATTAAAATGCATACTCGGAAGTAAACTTAAATTCATTGACTTACGTATTGAACTAGAGTTTGCATGTCCTAATCTATCTTACCATAAATTAGACGACTCAACAATATACGCAGAAGAAGATATTTTATTGCTTGAATTATTTGGTACAACATTTAGGACATTTATTTTGAATAGTCTATCTTTTACATAACCTTTGCCTATATACATGTTATTTTTGGTAAGTACAAACATATCCGATACAAAGACTAGTTTGAAGCCATTCTTGCTTAATAAAGAACCTAACATTAGGTTTTTGCAAAAATCCGGTATGTGAAGAACATTATTGAGGCTAAGTTCCTTCCCCGATATCATCTTCAATATCATTTTGCCTTGTCTTTCCACTTTTGAACTTGAGAAATTCCCCATGAACAGTTTATCTTCCATGGTTGGAGTATAGAAAATGAACATTCCTTTATCGACACATATGTGACGGTAGCACCCGTATCAACCCATCATTCCATGGGATTTTCAACGTTGTTGCACTCTAAAATAACGACCAACAAATTCATATCAGATATACTATTTGATGTGACATCAGATTTGGTAATATTTGCTTGAGCTCGCTTCCTCGATTTGCGACAATCGACAGAGTGGTGTCCAGCCTTTCCATAGTTCTGGCATTTATCCTTAAATTTCTTTGCATTATTCTTCGAAGGTTCAACAGAATGCTTACTTACTTTTATTGTTGGATTCTACCACATTAGCCTTTGTTTGTGGTATGTGATTCCCAACATGCTTATCTGAACTTCAATTGTCTTCTTTAATCCTCAATCGGACCACAAGTTCTTCAATGTTCATCTCTTTGCGCTTGGACTTAGATAGTTCTTGAAGTCCTTCCACATAGGTGGAAGTCTCTCGATGATTGCAGCCACTTGAAATAATTCATTTGGAGCTCTGCGTGAATATCATGAAGAAAACATGCAATTCTTGCACTTGACTGTTGACTGTCTTTGAATCGACCATTTTATAGTCTAAAAATTTCCCTACAATGAACTTTTTTGTTCTAGTGTTTTCAGTCTTGTATTTTTTTTCAAGGACTCCCACAGTTCCTTTGCAGATTTCTTGGAACTGTATACGTTATATAACGAGTTGTCCAAACCATTCAGAATATAATTATTGCACAAGAAATGTGAATGTTTTCGAGTATCCAAAGCAATTAGAGGGGCAATAACAACCGAAGAGATTATACCGGTATGAACAATTCATTCCGAAGTTTCCATATTCGAATTGTCGTTCAAAGTAGAGTTTGTATTAAAAATCGAATTCAATTCCGTTTACACAAAATAGAAGATCAACCAAATAAAAAAAAAAGAGTAGAAGAAGTTAAATCAAATAATAGTTTAACCGAAACAAAAGCGTCACTCTAGCAACGAAAAAACTCGACTTAATATTGTTGGATGGATATGGTATATGGAGTAACAAACAAACTCCCTTACAATCTTTATCAAACTTTTGCTGTAATTTTGACAGAGTAATGACAATGAAGTTTCAAATGAATAACGTCAATGGTGCAAAGTCGAGGTAAGTGTTGAATACTTTGTCCTTAAGTCGAATTTACCCCACAACTGTACCTACGATTTATGTCAATCAACTCCAAGATACAACGACTTCTTCTTATGTGAATAGCACTTCAACACACAAGATCAACGAACCAGAATTTGGTTTATGTACTCTTTAAGAGAGAGAGAGAAGATAATATTATACTATGATTGCATATTATTGGTGTAAATAAAAGGACGTCCCAAGGTCCTATTTATAGAGTATGAGGGTTGTGGACGAAGTGTTTCGGCCAAACCTTGCAACCTTACGAACAGAAGCAACTCTTGTTGTGGCTAACTTTCTTGCTCTAGCGATAAAAACAGAACTACCATCACCTGCCTGTCGCTAGGCTGTCCCTCTTCCTCGCTTGAACGACGATCGAGTGATAGGCGAGCAACAGAGATAGTCACTTTCCAGCCAGTTTTTCCTCTATTTCCTTTCAGCTTTCGACTACAATTTCTCATTCACCTGGAATTGGTTTTGAGATTCCAAATATACTAGACGATATAATCGACGAGTAGAATAAGTTGATTATTTACATTTATAATTTGACCATCGGATGAAGTTCTAATATTTGCTCAAAGTTAACACCGGGTCACTTATTTAAAGTATACTTGACCAAAATTTTGATTTCTTTAAACCAATTCCAAGAATATGCTACACGTCTACCTCACCCACCCCACCACAACTACTCGCCACCACTACGCCACTACCATTACCGTTGCCTACCACTACCCCAATCCATCATCCTATCCAACACGCACCCACCAGTCTCCAATTTAATTTTCGCAAAAATAAATCTCTCATTTGAGGAGATAGTAGTGGTGGTTCTTGGTGCAAGTGGTAGTGGTAGGGTCGTTGCATCTTTGATTGTGCGTGTATGTATGGTTGGTTGGAGGTGGAGATGGTGGTATGGTAGATGTGATGGTAGATTTGAGGAGGTGGTGGTAGCGACGGTGTTAATTGTGACAATAAATAATGTGTAACATAAAAAATGTTTGATTTGCGATTCAATCTATAATTGACTCATAATTTGTGTATTTCTAATTGTGACTTTGTGCAATTTGTGCCGATACGTAATTGTGATCACAAATAATGTTACTATGACATTAACATGTTTAATTAATTAATAAATCAAAAAATTATATCAATGTATTTTCTCCTAATATGATTTTTTGAATTGAACCAAAGACAGTTATTAGCCCCCATTTGATGGAATTTATTTTAATTTTTTTTCTACATGCTCATTTTTAACTATACATTAACATAATCAAATATTTTGTAAGTAAATTCAAAATTTTTTTCCCTTATTTTTTAACTACACATTCTTTAAAAATTCACTATTCAAAACTTCATTTTTACCAAATAATGACCGTCAAATAAGGCGTTAATGTAACACTCCTTTATTTAACGGAGTCATTACAAAAATACAACATTTCTTTTCAGAAGGTGTTTGGTGTGAATTAAAATCAGATTTTTAGTGAATTATGATAGAAGATTTTAAAATGTGTGATTGAAAAGATATGATTGATATTAATTATTTAATTTTGATTTAGATTAAAATTAGATTTTAATTCGATCCAAACTTGCCCTTATCCTTGTAGTAGTTTGAATTTACCAGGGATTAACAAATAATTGAAAAAATAAATAAAAAAAGAGTGAGAAAAGACAAAAGTGGAGAGTGTGTTGGTTACGCTAGTAAATGAGAGTGTGTCTATTAGATGTGACGCGTGTCCGTTTTCCAGCTGTATCCCAAATCCCACAAAAAAAATATCAATCAACCGCCTCCCTTTTGTTTTCTGGCTTTAAGCGGTGCCCGTAACGCTCATTCCTATCCCCTTCTCACACCCCTTCCTATATATAACCCCCACCCCCCATTCTTCTATAGACTCTGTAACTCTTCTTCCTCTTCTTGTTCGTCTTCTTCACCCGAAAAATAATTCGAGCAAAAAATCTTGGTTTCATTTTTTCATGTTTTGGTAAAAATGGCGATGACGAATACAACTACTGTCTGCAAGAAGATGGATATGGATCGGATCAAGGGTCCATGGAGTCCTGAAGAGGACGAGCTACTACAGAAGCTGGTGCAAAAGCATGGACCAAGAAACTGGTCCTTGATTAGCAAGTCTATACCGGGGAGATCCGGGAAGAGTTGCCGGTTAAGGTGGTGTAACCAGCTTTCGCCGCAGGTGGAGCACCGGGCCTTTACGCCGGAGGAGGATGAGACCATCATCAGGGCACATGCTAAGTTTGGTAACAAATGGGCTACCATAGCCCGACTCCTTTCGGGTCGGACTGATAACGCGATTAAGAATCACTGGAACTCCACCCTGAAAAGGAAGTGCTCTTCTATGAGTTCTGATGAAGGGAATGAATTTATGGATTATAACCAGCAGCCTTTGAAGAGATCCGTCAGTGCCGGGTCAGGCGTTCATGTCTCGGGTCTCTACTTGAATCCTGGTAGCCCAACCGGGTCGGATGCCAGCGAGTCAAGTTTACCGGTGATGTCAGCTTCTCATGTTTTTAAATCGGTGGCAAGAGCCGGCGTCTTGTTCTCGTCTCCGGTCGAAACCGGTTCATCGACTAATGATCCTCCGACTTCTCTCAGCCTGTCGCTTCCCGGAGTTGACTCGAATTCCAAGCTTGACTCAACTCAGCCTAAAAGTCCCCTCCAACTTCTCTCTGTCCAACCACCGCCTCTGCCTCCACCAGCTCCAGCAGCATTGCCACAGGCTAAAGCTGCTACTGCAATCCAACCTCAAACTCCAACTAAACAAAAGGCGACATTTGGATCAACTTCCGCGGTGGTACCACCGCCATCACCACCGATGCAGATTCAACATCAGCAAGATAAGGTTTTTGTTCCTTTTACAGCAGAGTTGATGTCGGTGATGCAGGACATGATAAGAACAGAGGTTAGAAGTTACATGATGGGGCTAGAACAGCAAAAGCAGCAGCAACTGCAATATTTCCAACAGCAATTTCAGCAACAACAGTATCAGCAACAGCATCAGCAACAGATTGGGTTGTGCATGCAGCAAGCAAATGCAAATGAAGGATTCAGGAATGCAACTATGAATCGCATTGGAATCAGTAGAATCGATTAATTTAGTTTTTGGAGAGAAGAAACCATCTTCGTTTCTGATTAATGAAGTATCTCAAGTGAAAATATTTTCAAAAGAAATAATTTTGATTAGTGTACAGGGAGAACAAAAGAGATGGGTAGAAAATGAAGTTGTTGAAAGAGAGCTGAAGGAGGAAAAAGTTCGAATCCATTTCTGAGAAAATCCTTAGGAAAACAAAAAATGAGAACTCAAAAAGAAAAAAAGGGGAAAAAAATTATCACAAGTTCAATCGAGTCCAAGTTCATTTCTGTGTTTGTCTCATGTTCTTTATTTTAATTTCACAATTAACAGAAATTGAAGTTGGTTTTTATTTCCCAAGATTACAGCTGTGTATGGACATGTGGTGACAGACTTGAGATTATTCCTGTTGCTGTACATAAATGCAGATAGATAATTCCAAAACAAAATTGAAAGAAAGAAGGAAAGGGGATTTGGACAATCAAAATTCTGGACTATAATGAATCAATGGACATTAAAATGGGGCCTCTTTTACTGCTATTGACTGCATTCTGTTCACAACCCAGGTTGGAAAAATTGGAAATCTTTACAGTGAAAATGAAATTATTTATTGAACTTAATTACAAAATCTTCTCTTGATCTTTGAGATTTTGACGTCGAAATTAAATTGGTAAATTGAATATTGACGTTTAGATAATACTAACAATAAAAAACGAAAGAAAGAAATAAGGATGGAGTGGTGCCAGAAGGGTTGGAATATTTTTTTTCTTTTCTTTTTATATTGTTGGCCGTATATAATTTTGAGTTTTGATTAATTTGATAAACATGTTTGGCTATAATTTATTCTTGTAAATAAGCAAAAGATTGATCATTATTTGTACTTGCGTTATTAATTTAGGATGTGTTTGAACCACATTATTTTGAAAGAATGTATTCTGTAATATTATATTGATGGGTAATGTGTGGTTGAAAAATAAAAAAAAGTTATTGATGTAATGAATAATATTATTTTATTAAAGAACGTGTAGTTGAAAATGAGTAGAATAATGAAAATGAAAATTTAATGTATACCAAACAGGGGCTTAACTTCTAAAATTTTTCTAGGATGAATTTTTTATTACTTTTATTCAAGTAATTTGCAATTAATATCTAGAAAAAAAATGGAATTCACTGCATTTTCTTTATATTGTATACTGAAAACTGTCATGGTAAATATCCCAATCCACATGGAAAGAAAACCACTTGAAATTGCAAAAGCATTGAGAATAACCAAAGGTAAAAATACAATTCCATTCCATGTTCAAAATTGACTTCGAAAGTGGAAAGCTTCAACAAGAAAACACAGATTGTGATGATAATGATAAGCTGCTGCATATATTCGTTTTGATATCGATGGGGTTGTCATTTTCGAACAACAAAAGAAAGCAAATTTCATAAAGGTATTTACAGGTGAAATAACTACATTTGCCAGTCCACCTCAAACTTTTAACAATGGACTTCAATGCTTTGTGGTTACCTCAAGAGAATTCAATCCTATCTATTCGAACAGTTGCAAGGACATGAAAACCACCAAAATATGACGGCAAATGGTGCGAGTAACTACAACGGTGCAGCTTGGATGGTGCCGTGGTTTTTGAAGAGTAGAAATAGTGATTTTAATTTTTCAACGAGTATCTGAATATTGTTCCTCCAGGACAAAGTTGGGTCTTGTAGAGCCCGGATTGAATTCAGACAAACAAGAAGAGTACCCCCTTCGTGTAAAAGAACCTGAATGTTAATGTAAAGATAAAAATATTATAAGTATGAGCTTTGAGTGTTTACATAAGAAAACATTTCAGTCACAAATATCCTACGCAGTTAGTTAGCTGACGGTTTTCTTTGATGCAAGACAAAAAACGCAATAGCGTAAAGTAATGAAAACTGAAGCACGCGTACACAAAATAGAATTCTTGGATGAAACATACCGTTAACCAGAGAGGGAGAAAACCCAAAACGGATGTAAGAGATGCCAGAACAATGCTAGATAATGCAAGGGCCACATTTTGCTTAACCTGCAAGTGAAGGAGCATTAAAATTGCAAATAAATTGGACAGTTCAAAGCATGCACACGCACGAAAACAAAGAAAAGGAAAATGAAATACCAATGAAGTCGTTTGCCAAGATTTAGCAACACAAAATGGAATCCCCGAAATATTGTCCTGCAGTAACATCACATCTGCAACCGCTATAGCAGATGCACTAGCACGTTCAGCTAGAACAATACCCACAGTGGCAGCCGCCAGGGCAGGTGCATCATTGATACCATCGCCTACCATTATAAGGCCCCCCCCTGCCCAAAAATTCAAAAGATGAAGAAGATCTTCATGAATTCTATATTTATTCTTTTGTGTTACTTGCAATCAGCAAATAGATATGCATGGAACCAACTGTATACAAGAAATCAATTTCCAATGTCCAGCTAAACGAAGATACTATAATGGAGCGACGTAACTCTCAAGTACATTTACAAGTGCAAATTATGCAAGTCTATATTAGGTTATATTTATTGATGATATATTGCAAGAAAAGTCTCAGCCACACAAATAGAATGTCATATTACAGCACCTAACGTTTAAAAAGGCATAATCGGGTACTAAGGCGTTTTTCCTTCATGAGGCGAAGCATAAGCCTCACGGTAAACCCAACAAATGTCAAAAAATTATTCAAATGCAAAATAAACTCATAATAAACCATAAACAATGAGCAATCTTCATAATGGAACAATAAATAAAAAAATAAAAATTATTAATTGACAAAAAAAAAAACTATAAATTTAGTTGGTGGGACAATGAACTATTCTCAAAGTGAGCGTATGAGAAACACAAAATTTGTATGTTTTAGAGGGAAATGGGCTATTCCCAAAATGGATCAACACATAAATCAAAGAAAATAAGTTTGAAGAATTAAGGAGTGCATACCTCACAAGCCTTGAGGCGGTGCTGCGAAGCATCAAGGTTTGTGAGGCACAACTGAAGCGTAGGCCTACAAAAACTGCCTAAAAATTAAGCACCTTGAAGCATTTTTTGCTAGCCTCACTCTGATGCTTGTCTTAAGTGGGCCACAATTGGATTTTTTTATACCATGAGCACCACAAAGGAAAGAAAGGTAAATCTTTAACCAGTATGAAAAAAACTATTCCTTATTAATACTAGTTTCCTTTTTAAAAGGTCCACTTTGCTAAGAAGATTAGTCTAAATCCTTGTGTTGTATATTATTTTCATCTTTATTCGACGTGGAATATACCCTTAACATGTCCGTGTAAGATGATGACTCTTTTGATCAAACCAATCATGTAATCCGAATGTTCATTTTAGCTTATTGGGTCCTCATATGTAGTATATTATTATTATCTATACTCGATGTGGAATATGCCCTTATAACATTCCTTCCATATCACAACAGGGAAAATCAATCGAAACAAATCTTTCAATTTTCCAAGTTGATACGATCCATTCTTTTGTAGAACTATTTACTCGATCGTAGAAATTTCTGGAACACCTCTAATAGAGGGACAAATAGTCAACTTTGAAAGAACTAACCGTCACAAATGATCATCACCAGAAAAAGGAGCGAGTTGACAGATTCTTGCTAGGCATGACTGGAGGTCATAAACTTGAATACAAGTATTGCTACTAATAACACGGTGGCATGTGCATGAATAATCTAGTCAACTCTACTAGGGACTGAATATGATAGAGATTCGCACCTGTATCTCTGGAAATACTTGTAACGTGATAGAGTTTATCCTCAGGCTTAAGGCTGCAGTGAACTTCTTCAATGCCCACAGCATTTGCCACTCTCCATGCACTTGACTCATGGTCACCAGTTAACATCATGACACGGAGCTTTCCATTATCTTGCAATGCCTTTATGACATCTGAAGCACCATTTCGAGGCTTATCTTCAAAATGGAATAGAGTTACCTGCATATCAAACATAAAGATAAAATTCACAAATACCTTTTTTTCCATCACACAAGATTCGAAAGTTAAGTATAGTAGAGATTAAGGGGCTAATGAATGTTGAAAAGAATGCCATGATCACCGAACTATTTTGTTATCTTCATTGATTCCCTTGTTTTAGGCAGGAAATTCGATTGCTGGAATCTAGGCCAGATTAATTTCTTTGAAATTCATGAAAATTACATATATATATAAAAACAATAAGAACGCACTATTTGCTAAACGATACAGTAGCAACCACGATCAATGTTGTCTGAATGCAAAATCTTTGCTCGTTCCGCTTATTTCATCATATCCCCCTAGTCTTGTTTGTGTGTGTCTCTCTCTCGTTACTTTTTGTTGAAAACAAGATTTATATGATATGTGCCCACTCTAATAGCTTAAGCTTTTAGATCAAGTAATTCAACATAATATCAAGACAAACAAAGGTCTTCAGTTCCACTGTCACCTCTACCCATTTAATGAATTACACATGAATTAGGCTTTGATCGGAAAAAATGAGTCCACCTATAGGTGAGAGGGCGTGCTCAAGACAAAATTTAAATAATACAAATGTAGAAGTCAAGCAACTTAAAACTCTTAGATGTAGCAGTTCAACATTTTTTGTTATAATCCAGGTCAAAAATCTACTATTTTCTGTTAACTTATTAATTTCAGTACGTTGTTATACCTTTCTGCTTTTAACTTTGATTTTATCTATATCTCCACCTAAAAAATATATTTTCTTGTTTCAAACAGTGAAATTTTAATCAGCATCATCACATTCAAAATCTGTTAACATCTTTTATGATATATCGCAATTTAGAAGTTCAAAATCAAAAGGATATCCAAAATTAAAACAATATATATATATGAATTAAAAGTTGACCATAATTTAACCACTGAAGATCTTAGTGTACATGCCTGTCATATCTATCGGAAGTAAACCCAACAAGATTTTTCACCAAATCCAGGCTAGCCTAACTCAACAGTAAGAAAACAAAACGAAAGTTCACCTTTTTGTTATTGACAGAGAGAGCAGCACGAACAAAGTCCTCTCCATAAGAAGAAGTGCTAACAGCCTCCTTAATCTTTTTTGATTCGTCATCTGACTGAAGAAGTGATGTGATATACTCCACAGAGCCAAGTGAAGCTTTCAATGACTTACCATCTCCAAATCCTGGCTATAGTGAAATAAAAATTATTGTAGACTTAATTCGACTATTATTACTTAATTATAAAATAATGCAGAAATAACATAATCAAGAAAGGGTTAAACACGGCATATGACTACACCATCCACTCCACTTCTTTCTAGACACACATCTAAAATGATGTTACCCATCAAAACCTTGGACAGAGCTAATAAGAGTGCAAAAGCTAAGGAACATGAAACTGCCAAGTGCCCACATACTATATATGATGGAAATTGGACAGAACTGTGTTTTTGGAAAGATAATTGTATCCAACACAAAACCAAGCTAGCTAAATGAAAAACCAAATTTGTTAAATGACATTTGATTACATTATCTTACTGAATTCACAAGAACAATCCCCATAAATGCACAACATGTCATATATCCAATCAGTCATACCAGAAAAGGCCGTGATAACAGTAAATTAATCGTGATGCTGAGAGAACTTAATGACAACATGAAAAAAAACCAAAATGTATCATAGTCACCTATTAAAATCAACTAACAAAGAAATTATGACAACTTTTCCATACAGCACCATTTAAATTGCAGAGTAGTCCCTTTAGAAGGAATGCTGTTGCTTATAAACTTACCACAAGAAAATATTAGATGGAAAACAGTGGATCTCTAAGGCATTAATGAACTCAATGAGCCTGAACGCAGTTTTTTATTAACATAAAAAATCAAGCTTTCTTATGGATACACTGAGGTTGAGATGATATTCTCTTTACAGAATCATGCAGTGAGCTTCCAAGATGGATAATATGGGGGGCTAAAGTCTTCCTTGAAAAGTGGACATTCTCTATCTTATTGGAACCAAAGATGAAGCTTTCTTTATTAGCTAGATAAGCAAAAATTTGGACAAAACAAGGTTACACAATAAGTGAATGGCAATAAGAGGCTAGATGCAAAGCGATGGGTCAAAACATGAATTCGATAGGCCGTCCCATGCGTAAGTACAGGGCATTTTTACCAGCTTATTAGATTTTTTTTAATGGGGGATAGTCTAGGAAATATTCTGGACTAAATTGAACGCCAAAACAAACAGGGTGTGTATGTGTGCGTACGGTATTCAGTTATTTATTCATTCATTTAATTGAGTGAAAGTGAAGGAGAGAGAGAGGACTCTAGAACGCCTATCATTTCTGCAATTCAATTCATTTCATTTTATACATCAATACAATTACATTTATTTATTTATATATTTACGCAATCACAGCTCTTCTAATTTCCTTTTACAATCGATTGGGAATCCACCAGATTTTCAACATGAAACTAATTGGCCCCCCAAGTCAAGAGGATGCCAAGATCACATGCTAGTTAGTGGTTTTAGAACAAGTTTGTAATTATATAAAATTAAGTACCTCAATGCAAGAAACTGTTGCAAAAAGACCCCTTCCAGGCAAATTTTCGAAACTTTCAACAGAAACAGAAGGGAGATCTTTTCCCATGCTATGATTCACAACAGCTCTGTACCAAAAAAGAAGATGTTAATTCAATTATAAATATGGGTCAGAGTTGCAGGATGCTTGAGCGCAAACACGTAATTTGGTACAAGGAATTTCGACTGATACATGAATATTTCCTAAACATGCCACGAAAATCCGGTGGAGATATGAACGAAAAAAATTCCAGTAAACCATAACCAGCATACACAAAAGCAGTCCCTTCTCTATTTCTCATTTCACAGTCCATTTCCAGTTCTTATTCTTCTGAAGCAAACTTTAGCACTGGTGCCCAGTCTGATTGATTTATTAGAAGAATGTTGTGGCGGTAGGTCTGGAGGCGTTAATTTGCAATATCAAGGTGAAGGCGAAACGACACTGAAATATTATCAAAATTGAATCTTGTGCATCTGACTCTTCCATTGCTTCTCAAGATAATATGCACTGTATTCTTGATTATGAAAATACTAATTTCAAAAGGATCAATCTTTTCGATTGTAAAAAGACAGGAAAGCAGCATTAAGGATCGTCTATCCAATTTATGTAAAATAACTAAACAATTCTTCAGCTTCGAGTTGTATATACAGACTTGAAATGATATGAATTATTATTAGCAAAACAAAATCGACGACTACTGAGAGTATGTTATAAGAGAGAGATCCAGATAAATAAAACCTTCCAATAGGGTGAGTAGTTCCCTTCTCCAGGGCAGCAGCCACGGCAAGAGCTTCTTTCTCACAGCTAGGCACACAACATGAAGCAATTTGTTTCTCACTGTTGCTAACATGTCCATGTATTGGTTCAATTGCTATGCATGTGAATTCTCCAGTGGTTAATGTGCCAGTTTTGTCAAATGCAATAGTGTGACATGAAGCTAGAGCATCCAAAACATGCCCACCCTTAAGCAAGATTCCCTGTAAAAATTAAATTTATTTATGGCAAAGGATGTAATGGATAAAAGTGCGGATTTCTGCGAAGTTCATTGTTATAATATTCTGATCTCTCTCATTTTTTCCCAAATATTGCCAGATAATCATTCCCTCTGAAATTTCCAATAAAACAGTATAGTTTGTTGCTACATGACTTGGATAAGGCCAAATCCAGATGCCCATTGTATGACATTGACTGGTATTATGAATATATTTTTAGATTTGAAATCACAAGAAGACATTCAGGCAAGTCAATCAGGTAATGTTGGTGCATTTTGGAAGCTTGTGTACATAACATCTATATATTACATACAAAATAAGATTGATAAATACCTTTCTTGCACAGGCACTAATTGCTGTAGCATATGCCAGTGGGGCTACAGCCAAAGCACATGGTGAGGCAGCAACCATAAGCCCCAGTGCCCTGTAAACTGACCCTCTGCAAACTAAAAGAATAAATAAAATTATAAAGCATATAGATTAACAAAAAGATCCATTCAAAATATACGCATGCATACATGCCCAACAAACAAATAGACAAGGGACTGGAGACTCGTGTAGAGGACACACGCAGCTTAAACTCAGCGAAAAGCATCAATCTATGTAAACATAAATTATAAAAATATGTGCTTCCTTTCGTTTATATAAATCATGTGACTTTATTAAAATCAAAATTGCAGGAAACCACATATATAAGGTGTACAAAACTATTAAAGAGCGTATAACCTAGTAACAGCATCCATTCATGTACCTAACATAGATGGATTGAGTGCACCAAAGAAAAGATAAAAAAAGAATCATCAAACTTCTGAACCCCCAGGCCACCAGGCCGAGTTCTCAAGCCCTGTAGAGACTCCTATTTCTCTCTCCAAACAACCAAACAACAGACCAAGCATTTCCATCTTCCACAACCTCAGGCAATCTATCGAAATAGCAAGTATGACATGTAAGAGTCCTTATAAGTATGATAACAGAGCAGCAACCATTGGGAGAAGGTGGAGGAGTTTAAAGACACCAAGCAAGTAATAGGGTATATGTTGTGCAGATAAATGATTGACTGGGAAAATAGATCCATAATATACCTGTAGTACTGAAAAATGGCCATTTGAATAGCAATGGCCCCAGTAATGCAACTGCAAATGATAGCACTACAACTGTTTTACTGTAATGCTCGCCAAACTTGTCAAGCCATCTTTGAAGCCTTGGTTTACTCAATTGAGCTTCTTCAGTCAATTGCACAATTCTGCTCAGCATTGATTCTTTCCATGTCTTCGTTGCCTAAATTGAATTTAAAAACTTAAGAACGATTTATGTAAACTGGAAAGCACGTTTCCTGGGCAATAAGGAAAACTACAACTGCCAATGTGTTCCTATCGAGGGTTGATCAATGAAAGAGGGCGTGAAGAATTAAAATAAGAACAAGGAATAGAAATTTAACAAAGGATCTCCCAGCATAGACAAGAAAACTAAAATCCTGCAATTGGAAGGGAAATTTCCATTGTGTGAACAATAAAACTAACATGTAACCGTGCTTAACAATCCAATTGGCATCAATATCAAGGGACAACGTATGGTATTAGACAAAACAGCAAAGAGAATACAGGCAGCGGAACGTGAGCAAATTTACATAATGAAACCCGTGTGGTTAACGATAAAAGATTTGAGATGGCATTCCACGGACTATGGTCATCCCTTCCACACAACCCCCCTCACCCCGGGAAATCGCAACATCATCATAGCAGAACTCATGTTAATAACCAAGAAATAAGGAGACAGTTCTACATCACTCTGTCAGAGCTCCAATTTCAGAAGTTACTATTAAACAATACTACTGCTAAATTCCTTCAATAGTAGCTGTTTTCCTAGTATAATAATCTATGTCTTTTACATTACTCATGGAACATACTTTTTACATCAAATTACAATTTATCTGCCACCATAAAGGAAGCAAGTGAGGAATGATTCAGCTCAGTTAGAAGCATGTAAAGGGTAACCACATTCATCTAGTTTTTGAGTCAAATGTTTGCATTGACAAAAAAATAAGAGAGAGTTTGATGCAGGATGAATTGAGAATTTACGGTAAATTAGAATTAAGAAACTAAAGAACAGAAGAAGAAGCTAGAAAAAGGCGAGAAGAAGAAGCCGTGAAGAAGAGGGGGGAGGAAGAGGGGAGAAAACAGCTGCAAGCCAATTTTTAATTCATCATATTTATCACCTGTCTAAACTGTAATGTAAAACTGTTTAAATAGCGAAAACCTAGCTAGGGTTTGGGCAACCCACTACTACAAGCCCAATAACAATAAAACAAAAACATAAACGACAAGGTCCAATAACGATAAAAATGGATCCTAATGAGTCCAATGATGTCCGCATTAACTCTCCCGGGGTGGGAAAAAACTCGACCCTATCGAGTGGATAAACTTCGACCACGGTGGACGGTCTTTCGTAAGAACCAAATATCGAAACTCTATGCTCGATAGTAATGAAAATTGCAGCTTATTCCCAAGAATATAATTCGGCCAGGGGGACGATCTCTCCATCTAATCAAGTACCGATACTGGACTCCGAATAATAAACACTCATGCAACTCATCCTTAACACGTTCATTTCGCTGTGCATAATGAGGAACATAAGAAGCTAGCATCGCAGACTGGCCTGTAGAGAAAATGATCGCAACATCGAAGGCTCGAATGAGCCCCGATTAGTAAACAATTCTTCTGTATTGAAAATATAACTTTCATTAAAGTGAGATGGCCAGTCAAATCGAAAATCAGTGTATGAATGATCCAAAAACCTTTTCTTTACGTTTTTAGGGAAACGGATAAGAGAAACGTGCAA
>CAIGRQ010003181.1:0-31347 GCA_903798375.1 Fraxinus sp. D2006-0159
TGAACCCAAACCTTATTGCACAATTAAGTTCGTGTCCCTCAGGGCTAATTAAGACCACACACGCGCTTGAGCCCATTTTCCCATATGAACCATTTATGAATAAACTCCAAGTGGAAGGCTCAGTATGTTCCATTATTTCCTCCATCTCTGGGACATTCTGCAACAAAATTGGCGAGGGCCTGACCTTTGATGGCCACTTTTGATTTGTAGACAATATTGAACTCGTTAAGGTCAACAGCCCATTTCAACAATCTTCTCGAGGAGTTAGGTTTTTGGAGCACTTGCCTGAGTGGGTTAGTTAGTACATGTATAGTGTGAGCTTGAAAATATGCCCTTATTTCCTGGAGGCTATAATCAATAGATAGATAGGCTGCTAGAAGTGCTTAATTTTCGATGCTAGAAGTGCTTTACTCACGTAATAGATAGGCAATTAGAGGCTCTTTTCGTATGAGAACCGCATTGATCGCCTCATAAAAACAACCAAACAGAGTTGTAGAACCTCTCTAGACTTGGGCTTTGAGAGAAGGGGGCCTGCCCATAGGAGCTTCTTCAACCTCTGGAAAGTCTCTTCACACTCACTGTCCCTTGAAATCTACCGTCTTTTAATATTTTGAAAAATGGGAGTCTTTCATCAGTGGCTTTGGATACGAAATGGCTTAGAGTCGCTATTCGCCCAATTAGACTTTGCACGTCCTTGGGTCTTTGTGGTGGCTTCATCTCAATCAATGCCCGAATCTTCTCTAGATTAGCTTTTATTCCCTTTTGATTGACCATATACCCTAGGAATTTGCCAGAAGCAAACCCAAATCCATATTTAAGAGAGTTCAGCCTCATTCTGTACCTTCGAAGAGTTTGAAAGGTCTTATTCAAATGCTTCACATGACTATTTGCTTTCAAACTTTCTACCAGCATGTCATCCACATAGACTTCCATGGTATTACCGATGAGGTTGACAAACATCTTGTTAATGAGCCTTTGACCGACATTTTTAACCCAAAGGGCATCATTTTATAGCAATAACGACCTCTATCAGTGATGAAAAATGTATTTTCCTCATCAATCAGGTGCATGGGAATTTGATTGTAGCCTGAGTAGGCATCATAAAGTTTAGGAGCTCGTGCCCAGCAGTCAAGTCCATAAGTTGGTCAATCTCGGGAGGGGAAAACTATCTTTTGAACAAGCTTGGTTAAGATTGGAAAAATCTATGCACACCCTCCATTTACCATTATGCTTCTTTACTAATATCGGGTTGGAGACCCATCTTGGGTAGATGGCCTCTCTGATAAATCCATTTTGGATCAACTTCTATATTTCCTCCTAAGGCCTCATATCTTTCTAGGTTGAGGGCCTTCCTCTTTTGTTTGTGCAGGGATAACCTTTGGATCAATTTTCAAGTGGTGGTAGCTGACCTTCGGGTCAATGCCTACCATATCCTCGTGCCACTAAGCAAAAACATCAAGGTTCTTATAGAAAAAACCCTTTAATTCCTCCCTGGCCTTCGGTGATAGGTTCTTTCCCACTTGCAATTTTTTGTTGGGGTCTTGGGGGTCCATTGGGAAACTTTCAAGGTCTTTCGCTAGTGTAGTCTAAGATTCAGATTCAATGATAGGAGGATCCAATTTATCGGACATGGTCAGCCGTTCGACGACATCTGTCGTATTGACTTCTTCCTACCCAGGATTTTGTTCTTAAGCATCTACCATGTGGATGTCCACGAGTACCATGTTGACGTCCATTGACTCGACCTTTCCTATAGAATTCAAATAGCATTCTCTACTCTCCTTTGGTCACCCTTCATAGTGGCAATCCCTTGCTCAGTGGAGAACTTCATGCACAGATGGTGAAGAGAGGTGACGGCCCATAAGTCTTTCAGAGTGGGCCTACCTAGCACCCCGTGATAGGCTGACCTGCTATCTTCTATCAAGAATTCCATGAAATTTAAAGTTATTTGAGGTGACTCTCCCATCTCCACGGCGAGGTGATCTTCCCCATAGGATGATGCTATCCCCGATAAAGCCATATAGGGGGCTGTGATGGGGGTTACCTGATCAACAATTATTTGTCAAAGGTGGCCACAAAAAAGGATATTGACGGAGTGCCTTATCGACCAACATCCATTTTAACTAATTTTGGGCCACAACTGCCCTTACCATAAGAGCATCGCAATGAGGATAGGGTATTCCATCGGTATCTACCTGAGTGAAAGATATGGAGGGCAAGGGTCTCCATTGTGAAATGTTATCCACTATGTAACTTGTCATCGGGGGAATTCTAGCCTCTCTTACGTAGTTCTTTTGAGAGTTCCACGTCTCACCTCCCACATAAGGTCCTCCGAAAATAGTATCAATTTCATGGATTGGAGCATCTTCCATATTTGTCGGAGGGTTCCTATGCTGTCGATGTCCCTTCCTAGGCCCTTCTCTATCGTTGGTCCTCCTTCGTCGTGGAGATGGCTCTCGATGACGAGTTACATCCTCATACCTAAGCCTATGATCCTGCCTTGGTGGGGACGTGTCCATGGGAGTGGACATCTCTTTGGTCATTCTGCACGTTCATGTCTTTGATGTTGAGCAATTTCTCTACAATATACCATATCATGGTTATAAGAATGGTGGTAAAAATAATAGGAATGCTCAGCCCATTTCTAGGTACCGGACATCGCCCTCGACCTCGTCCACTTTGAGGGGCCCTCTGTCTGGATTCAATGTACCATGCATTGGTCTTGGGCTCCACATCTTTACAAGCCAACGTGGGCATGGCGTTCAGTGTAGCCGTGGTAAATGATTGTCCAATGCTGGGAGCAATTTCATTTCCAACCTAGTTCCATCGGTGGTCCATTCGGTGAGTGGTTGGTCCTTTCCTATGTTGTCTCTGTAGAGGTGGGAGACCCCTACGGCTCTATCTGATGGTCAATTAATTCCTCATTGATGATTTATCTCATCATCTTTTCGTGTTAGGGTTCTGATTTTACACATCCCTTTAAAATATGGTGTTCATATTCAAACTGCGTCGCAATATGGATAACGCTTTCCAATCAGTAACCTGAACACAACATGTTATTTCTTCAATGAAACAGGCTAGGAAACTTTTCAATATTTCTCCAGACTATTGTCTCATGTCCTGAAGGCGTTAGGATGGGAGCTTC
Organism: Fraxinus sp. D2006-0159; assembly: GCA_903798375.1. Lineage (NCBI taxonomy): Eukaryota > Viridiplantae > Streptophyta > Magnoliopsida > Lamiales > Oleaceae > Fraxinus > Fraxinus sp. D2006-0159. The sequence goes on from CAIGRQ010003181.1 coordinate 3,146, forward strand.
TCCCTCTTTGCTCACGACAAATCTCTTCAGGAACGTATTCTTAAATTGTGGCCAACTCTGAATACTTCATGGGGCAGCCTACTGTACCAAATCTCGACTGCTTCCCTCAAAGTGAGGTGGAAGACTCTACATTTGACGGTGGGGGAGGCGTTTTTCAGGTTCATGTGTGTTTTATAACTATTCAAATGTTTATCCGGGTCGCCTCTTCCGTCATACTTTTGTAGTTTTGGTGGCACATAATGGCTTGGGATAGGTACATTCCTCAATTCTTGTGAAAAAAAAAATTCATCGTCGTCGTCTAAGTCGAATGATCTTTGGGGATCATCCGAGTCCTCTTGATCAACTTGATATCTTAGTGGAAGATGTGATGGGCCTGTTTGATCTCTCACCTTCTCCCTCCTATGCTTCCTATTTTTAGGCATTACAACTTGGAGGGCATATCCTTGCCTTTCCTCCAGTTGTTGAGTTTCAAAAGGTGGTGGCTAAGGCCAATTTCTAGTTGCAAGTGATGGTTGGGATGGCCTATGCCTAGGTCCTATTGGGATGATCTTATTAAATACACTTATAGACCTTTGTGGCATATACTTGGGTTCATACTCCGGGGGGAAAACGTCCTCCATGTTCGCCTAGGCCTCTGTTGGTTGGCTGGAAGCATAATTCAAGGAGACATCTACTTTCACTTTCTTTACAAAGTGGGATACATCTCGATCTCGCCTAGGGGATGGAACCCTTTGACATTGGACCTCATCCTTATGAGGATAATGTGTTACATAAGGGAGAATTGGAGGACCTCTCCGACCTTGCATTTGCGTGAAAAGTTCTTGCATGACCATGTTTGGTGGGTGATGTTCCTCATGTTGGTAGCCATGGTTACTACCACCCGGGTAGGTTGGTTAACTAGCTTTATCCCACAATGCCTATAATACTGGTGAGGTTAGCGCGGACCCGCTGGGGTGGCCACTGGCAGAACCTCTTCAGTAGGACTCTCCCTTACCCTCCTAGGAAGAACTTCACGGTCGGAGCTCATTTCCTTTTAAAGACGCTATTGTCCTCAAACTTTTGGGGCTTCCTCTTGTTTTTTTTTCAAGAACAAATCATTTTTCAAGGGGGATGCCCAACTCTTTCCCAGCAAAGTTTTTCCACTAAGATGTTTGTGGTTTTAAATAATGTTTCCCACGGCAGCGCCAATCTGTTGACCACAAAAAAATACGCCAACGTATATTGGGCCCACTCACGTTTTAGCAATCTAGTTCCGACACATGTTGATAGATTACTAGTCGAAAATGTTGAGTTTGAAGGTGGGAAAAACTTTTGACACGAGACAAATATGTTCGGGATCCGGTAAAGAAAAGAACAACAAAATACGATAATGAACGATTAACAAAGAAACAAAATAGACACCGAAATTGCACAATGTTCTTCTTTAAAATCCGAACATCAAAGATAAAGTATGTTTGTGTTATCGATCTCCCATTTTTTCAACCCATGTTATGAGATTAAGAGGATTTATTTATAGTATTATATGTACAATAATAACCATTGGATGAGGGGACACATGGCATTATCTTCTCGATCGAAACATCACCTCATAGGCATCATTTTTACTGTTTTAGCTTTGGCGCATTAAATGCTTCTGAAGAAGGCGGCCAACCCATGCCCTGTGTTAACCTGATTAACTCTTTGTACTCATTGCAGCTGTCCAATAAATCATTCCAAGAGGATCTTATGCACTTTAAGATCTTCAATTGTAGGTCATCATTTGTCATAGTTGAGCTTCAGATTTTGCTTTATTGAGCCTCGGTTTGAGGTATAGGTTTCGGAGCTTCACTTGAACAAGTAGTGCTTCAGTGTCGAAACTTTATCTAATTGTTTAGTGTTTCTGCTTTCTCTTGAGCCTCGACATTGAGATGATTCGACTTTATCTAGGCATAGGCATCAAAGGAGGGACGAGGATGCAACAAATCGACAGGCCCATCTGCACCGCCATCCTGGTATGAGACAGATGAAAACTATGACTCAGATGAACCCCAACGATCGTGTGATTTGTATGATGACGATGATAATTTATCATTTTCGGGAGAATTGAGAAATGCCCAAGTGCCAAACCATTATGTGATGCCCAAGATGCCAAAGTACGATGGGAGTGGTGACCCGACAAAGCATTTGAATAGTTACAAAATACACATGAGCCTGAGAGGTGCCACCTCCCAGCTGTGAAATGCCGAACTTTCCACTTAACTCTCAGTGGAGCAGCTAAAATCTGGTACAGTAGGTTACCACCTGGGAGTATCAGAAGTTGGCCGAAATTCAAAAGCACTTTCCTAAAGGGGTTCGTGGTAAATAAGGAAAGAGAAGCCCTAATTCAACGTCTACAAAACATGAGGCATGTTGCTTGGAAAAATTCTAAAGAGCTTCTTATCCCACTTAACTGATGAAATGACATACTGCGTCCAAGTTACCGATCGTGAGGCCTTGTTAGCATTAAGAGGGGGCCTGAATATGAATACCTGTTCTAGAGAAATGTACAAAATTAGGATCCCACTACCTACGACGCCCTGCTGGAAATGACGAGAATGGAAATCATCAATGAAGAATTGATTGATCATAGAAATAGAGACACAGATGCCTCCAGCCTCAGAAAAGGCAGAGTGGAAGGGGTATCTCTCATTTGATGGATCACCAATGGAACCAGTCCGACAACTAAATTGCCCCTAGTTCAGGCCAAGCACTTGCCATGGCCACTTTGAACGCCGTGTCCAAGTTGGCCTATGAAGATGTGCCTCTGACAAACCCTCAACTCACTGAGTCTAAGCAACAGGTCCCCCCGTAGAGGACGAGGCCTAGGGCGAGGTTCAGGATCTCGAGGTAGGTTGAATCCTCGAAGGAACTATGCCAGGGAGGCAAAAGACCCCCATTAAACTAGTTAAATAGTGAACAGTAGTTCCAGGAGAAATCAATCACCTCCCATTGTATTCACTCAAGAAGATTCGAAAAGTGTCCACTATCCCCATTGTAATGCCCTTGTTGTGAGGGTCGTGGTGTCTCGAAATGGGCTAAAATGGATGTTGATGGACAATGTCAACTTGGTTACCATTCTATTCGGAGCCACGTTCAACTAAATGATTTAGGATCTCGAGCTGACTCTCATCGCCACCCCTTGTATGGCTTCGCTGGAGATAGCATAACACCAAGAGACAAAATTACACTCGTAGTGGAGATGAGAGAGCCATCCCCAATCAACTTTAAACTTCATGGAACTTTTGATAGTCGATAGTAGGTCCACTTACCATGGAGTATTTCTGGGCCCATTACCTCCATCCACCACTTGTGTATGAAATTCATTACTGAACATGGGGTAGCAACGGTAAAGGGTGGCTAGAGAGGGGCTCGGGAATGCAACTTGAACTCTGTTAGAAAGGCTGAACCTAGGGATGTCAACATGGTAACGAGCGACATGGACATGGTAGACATTCCCAAACAAGCACCTACATTCGATGAGATCGACACCATCATCATTGAAACTAAGTCCCAAACAGCCCTAATGGAGGAGCTGGAAAGCTTCCCATTGGACCCACTAGATCCCACCAAGCTACTATAGGTGGGAAGGGGCCTATTGCCAGAAGTAAAGGAAAGACTTAAGAAATTCTTGTGTGAGAATCGGGATGTTTTCGCTCGGAGGCACGAGGATATGGCTGGTATTGACCCCGAAGTCACTTGCTACCATTTGAAAATTGATCCTGAAGATGCCCCGTATAGACTTTAAAAGAAGAGCTCTGAATCCGGAGCGATATGAGGCCCTGAAGGAAGAGGTACAAAAATTAATCAAAAATGGCTTCACCAAGGAGGCCCTATACCCGAAGTAGGTCTCCAACCCGGTCTTAGTTAAGAAACATAACGAAAAATGGAGGGTGTGCATTGACTTCTCTGACCTTAATAGAGCTTGCCCCAAAGACAGATTTTCCCTTCCCAGGATAGATCAGGTAGTGGACTCCACTGCTGAACATAAATCACTAAGCTTCATGGATGCCTACTCCAGCTATAATCAAATGAGGAGAACACATCCTTCGTCAAGGATAGAGGACTCTATTGCTATAAAATGATACCTTTCGGATTAAAGAACGTCGGAGCCACCTATCAGAGGCTCGTCAATAAAATTTCATCGATCTCCTCGATAACACGATGGAGGCCTATGTCAATGACATGTCACGAGTTTGAAGGTAAGTGACCATATAACCCACCACAACGAAGCCTTTCAAATCTTGTGAAGGTACCGTATCGGGTTAAACCTCCTTAAATGTGCGTTTGGAGTCGTATCAGACAAGTTCCTAGGGTACTGGTCAACCAAAGAGGCATAAAGGCAGTGCCCGAGAAAATACGGGCACTGATTGAGATGAGGTCTCCTAAAAAACTAAAAGAATTGCAAAGCTTAATTAGTCGTGTAGCTGCTTTAAGTCGCTTCATCTTAAAGGCCACCGACAAATACTTTTCCATCTTTAAGGTCTTGAAGGGGAGAAAGAAGTTCCAGTGGCCGAGAAGTGTGAAGAGGCCTTCCAGGAGCTGAAAAAGCACCTAGAGTAGGCCCCCTCCTCTCGAAGCCCAATCTGGGAGAACCTCTACATCTTTACTTGGTTGTTTCCAATGAAGCCATTAGCACTGTGCTTACCAAGGAAAAGGGCTCAACCCAGCTACCCGTTTATTACATCATTAAGACGTTGCTAGTGCCTGAAACCTGTTACTCGGATGTGGAAAAATTAACTTTGGCATTGATCACTGCATCCCAAAAGTTGAGGCCCTACTTTCAAGCCTACACTATCCATGTACTAACAAATTTCCCACTTAGGCAAGTGCTTCAAAAACTTGATGCCTCAGGGAGATTGTTAAAGTGGGCGTAAAATTGAGGGAGTTCGAAGTCCTCTTCAAGGCAATGACAGCCATCAAAAGCCAGGTTTTAGCAGACTTCGTGGTAAATTTTGCCAATGTTCTTGAAGTGGACGAAACAATGTAGCCTGTCGAGACCTCCACGTAGAACTTATTCATGGATAGGTTGGCTGGAGATGTAGGATCAGGACTAGGAGTGGCACTAGTGAGCCCCGAGGGCCACAAGTTGAATTACGCAGTACGATTCAAATTTAAGGCCACCAACAATGCGGTCGAGTATGAGGCATTGCTTGTCGGCCTCAGGCTAGCCAAGGAAATGCAAGTAAGGAGGTTGTTCATCAACAGTGACTCCCAACTTGTTGTGGGCCAGGTTAACGGTAACTTCGTAGCTAGGGACAAAGCCATGTCTGCCTACCTTAAATTGGTGATGGACCTACTTCCAACCTTTGAGAAGTTTGAGCTAGCTTAGATTTCGCTTTTTTTAAAATACCCACGCGACGCTTTGTCAAAGTTAGCGATTAGCAATGATTCCGAGTTATTGACGATAGTACCAATTGAGCACCTCCAAAGGCCCTCTATCTCTACTGAGTAAGTAATGTCGGTGGAAAGGACCCCAACCTGGATGCATCTCTTCATAGTTTATCTTAAAGATCAGACTTCACCCGATAACAGGGAGGAGGCTTACAAGCTAAGGAGGAGGTCTACCCATTTTTTTGTTGATAGACGATATTTTGTCTAAGCGAGGGTTCCCGTCCCCCTCCATCGATGTGTGGGAGGGGAGGAAGCCACCTACATACTCCGCGAAATCCATGAAAGTGTTTGTGGTAACCACTTGAGAGGACTTACATTGACACGAAAAGCACTGAGGTAGGGATATTATTGGTCCACCTTGAAAAAGGACGACGTTCAATTTGTACGAAAGTGTGACAAATGCCAATGTTTATCCCATGTTCAAAGACAACCGTCCTAGGAGCTAACTATTGTATGCAACCCTTGTCCATTTAGCAAATGGGGCGTGGACCTCATAGGTCCCCTACCCAAGGGAAGAGGAAGTGCAAGTTTTGCTATTGTTGCAATTAATTATTTCACGAAGTGGGTGGAAGCTGAACTTGTGGCAAAGATTCTCGAAGCCAATACTTCCAAGTTCTTATGGAGAAACATCATATGATGATTTAGGATTCCCTACTCAACTGTCTTAGATAATGGAAAACAAATTGACAACAAAAAGGTGAGAGACCTTTGTGAGGAGCTGGGAATTACGAAACACTTTTCTACTCCAAACCATCCCTAAGCTAATGGACAAGTCGAGGCTGTGAATAAAACTATAAAGCACACTTTGAAAATTAAGATAGACACAACAAAAGGAGCTTGGGTAGATGAATTACCACATGTGCTATGGGCAATCGTTCACAAGCAGGACTCCAACCAGTGAAACTCCTTTCTCTATGACCTATGGTGCCGAGGCCATGAGCTCGGTTGAGGTGGGATTACCTTTCCCATAAAGGTTGCATTTTAGTGAGATATCGAATGACAATCTTAGAAGGTGTGAGCTCGATTTCAAGAAAGAAGGGATGACTCCCAATTGAGACTAACAACATATCAAAGGAAGATGACTCAATATTATAATGCTAAAGTGAACAAGAGGTCTTTCCGGATAAATGACTTGGTGCTCCAGAGAGTGTTCTTATCCTCCAAAGAACCAGAGATAGGAACCTAAGGGCCCAATTGGGAATGACCATACCACATCAAAGAAGAGATCCGACCTGGCATCTGTAGAATCAAAGACATGGATGGTAAGGTTCATCCCCATCAATGGAATGTTGAGCATTTGAGAATGTATTATCAATGAATGTAATCCATAGCTGGAAGCTTTTACCTAGCTTTTGCAAATAAATAAACTATTTTTCTCTAGGAACAGTTTCTATGAATAAGCGTGGGCACCTCAGAGGAGAGGGTCAGATCCTTATAGGGATTGCCTCATTAGCACTTTGAGGAGTTCACGTGCCTCACCTTGACAAAATGAACGTCAAAGGAGAAGCTTTACATGGATGAACTATTCACCATGTAAGGAAGCATGGGCACCTCGAAGGAGAGGAGAGGATCCCTAAAGGGATCGCCTCGTTAGCACTCTGAGGCATACATCACACGTCTCACCTTGATAAAGCTAAACATCAAGGGAGAAGCCTTTACATGGATGAACCATCCACTATCGAAGGAAGCGTGGCACCTCGGATGAGAGGATCAGATCTCCAAAGGTATCGCCTCGTTAGCACTTCGAAGTGTACATCACATGCCTTACCTTGACAAAACTGAACGTCAAGGGAGAAGCATTTACATAGATGAACCATCCACCATGTAAGGAAGCATGGCGCAAGAGAGGATCAGATCCCCAATTGGATCACCTCGTTAGTACTCTAAGGCGTACATTACATACCTCTCACCTTGACGAAGCTGAACGTCAAGGCAGAGACTTTATATGGATGAACCATCCACCATGTAAGGAAACGTGGGCGCCTCGTAGGAGAGGATCAGATTCCCAAAGAGATCGACTTGTTTGAACTCTGAGGCGCACATCACAAGTCTTCCTTGACGAAGCTGAACGTCATTGGAGAACATCAAAAACTCTTTACTCAAGTTATCCAAATATGAAGTTAGTTCATTCAAATTACAATTAGGTTAAACTCCTTTAGTCAAGTTATCCAAGTATGATGCAAAGTTATTCATTTAAAATCATTGAAGGGTAGATGTTTAATGGTTACTCGAACGGTTTGCTCTGGCTATTTAATTGTTTGTCGAGGTCTTCTTACTTGGAAGAAAGATAGCAAAATAACAAGGAAAACAGTACAAGACTTACGAAAAATTCAATTTATTAAGTTAAAAGTTAATTACATTTGGGGGCCAGAGGCATTACAAGATCAAAATAACTTAAGCTAATGTTGAGGTGGCTGGGGAACCAATGCCTCACTAGTAGGTGCTTCAGTTGCTGCTTGATCATGAGCCTCTTCAACATGGACTTCATCTTCAGCATCTTCCTCAGCGGGGGTCTGAGGCACCTCATCCGTGATCTCCGCCCTCAGCTCAGACGCATCGAGTTCTGGGTAAAGCTTCTCAACCCTTCCTACTACCTCAGCATAACCGAACCTTCGCCAATAGATGGCGAACTGTTGATACTCTTCAGTCAAGTGGAAATTGGCGATGTAGTTCTTCACTGTCGCTTCACCAGCCTGTTGAGCCTCTGCTTCAACTCTTTTAGCCTCATCCACATAGAATTTGATTTAGCTCTCCATGAACTGATTCCCATCCCTACAACCAAAAAGATCAAGGTTCATCTTCTCTAGGGCTTCGACCGTGAGCTTCTGATGATTATTTGAGGTCTCGACTTTCTTCGTCAAAGAAGCTACTTCGTATTGAGACTCGTATACTTTTTTCTTTAAAGCTTCTATCTCAGCTAAAGTAGAAGTCAGCTTCGCCTCAACCTCAGCTCGTTAGGCCTTCATTGCTTCAGCCTCCGAGTTTATCCTTTTTAATTCCACCTCAGTAGCAGCAAGTTTGTCTATCGAGGCCATCTTCCTTGACTGAATGTCTGTCAGGACTAGTTGACACTCTAAGGCCACTTCGAAGGCCTTTGCACTTTGGCTCACCAGCACCGCCGTTAGGTCCACCGCGCTAGTGGACATCTGCATCTGCCACCGTTCCGTCTGTCACTTTGACCTCATTTTTTTCCTACAGTTCGCGAGTCATGACCTTGCTCAGGGCGAGTGTGGGATTGATTTTCAGAAGCTGAAAATTCATCCATAATTTGGTTATTTGGTAGATATTAAAAGGGGTGAGGCTATTTTTCAAGTTTGGGGGCCCTCCTTCTAGCGTCAAACTGTTGATGTTGAAAATTAAACAAGTAAATTTCAAGCCAACTTCAAGAACAAACATGACTTTGATTAATTGATAATCGAAAGATTATAAGTGATTCAGCTGTTCCTTTCTGTGTTTATAGGATATATTTGAAATATAGACAATGTAAAGAGATTTGTAATGTGTGAAGCCGTGTTTCTTGTTTTCTTTTCTATGGAAATTTCCTCTTTTTATAGAAGAAAATATGCACGCTTTATTAATTCCCCGTCTTGTTACCTGTAAACATTTGCTATAGTAATTCGATTGGCTACCGAGCTCAGCCTGGCAGGTTATTATGAGTAAATCTTGCACGTAGACCCCGGTAATTAATGAATTAGTTTAGGGAAAGGAGCCTAATTATTTGATTAGAGGCTTAGGTGAGCGCTGATGTAAGATTATTCCATGTAGATTTTTCTGATTGGTTGGTTTGTTGATTCTATCATTGATTTCAATCATTAGGATTCCTACACCCTCGAAAGGCTACACGATCTTCTTGGGTACGCTAACCATCCGAATTGACCTCACACCATCGAGCTCACATTGCCACGTGCTGATCACGTGTATTAATCCGACTTGAGCGACCTTAGAGCTCGGTATGTCAACATATACCAAACTCTACCAGAACACGTGGGGAGACCTTATTTTGACCTTAAAAAAGATAGTGTACTAAGGGTTTTGAGAGAAGAAAAGAGGAAGAACATCTTCGAACACGGAGATTCAATTCAAGATTAATCGGGGTGATGTCGTTTCTTCATTGTTTTTCTGATTTTTTTTCTCTCCACCATGCTAGGCTAGTACGTTTTTCATCATCATATTTTCACAACATTTGCATTTAATTTCAATCTTGTATTAATTTTAATTAATTTAGATCTTGTTTTTATACGTAGATTATTTAATTCATTGAAAAAAATCATAAATTCTTATTGTTTCGGTTAAGGTCACAGTACTTAGAATTAAAACTAAATAAATCTCTAGGGGAACGATACTTGGACTCAAAAAGTCCACTTTATTACTTGTAACGAACCGTACACTTGCGTTGGTTTTAATTCGAAATATATTTTCGTGAACAAAACTAGCCATTATAACTGCCATAAACACCTCAGAATCATTAACAGATGTGGGAAAATGGTAAAAAGAATTATAGAAATTGGCGAGAGATTGTGAAAAAAGATTTCACAAGAAAATACCTAGGAACGCTCACCGGAGAACAAGAAGACGCTGGAAGATTTGTGAAGGTTCGAATACTTGAGAGAATTCGAACTATTTTGCAAGGTAAAAGCTCCAAAATGACATAAGTTTTGCCTTTTATATGAAAAGAGAAACAATCTTGGTCGTTGGATTCAGGCCCATTGAATCCGAACCACCCAATGTTGTGCCACATCTGAGCAGTAGAATTCAAACGGTTTGTTTTACGAACGTGCCTCAGCGTGTTAACACTTATCGTAAAAATGTGTAACCATCATTAGCCATCATTGCGCATTTAATGTGACGGTCGTATGTGTATTGGAAGTTGTACCGCTTCAACTGTCTCACCTTGGTAACGTACGAAACAGTCAAATCATATACACCAATATCAAGGTCGATCAATTTATTAAGTCAGCATCGGCAGTTCGGCAATTATCTGCCTCATCTTCAAAAAAATTCAATTATTCTCAAAATGAATCAGCCTCGGCAGTTCAGCTTTTATCTGCTTCAACTTCAAAATAAATTCAGTTATTCTCAAAATGAATTAGCCTCGATAATTCACCTTCTATATGTCTCAACTTCAAAATAAATTCAGTTATTCTCTAAATGAATCAGCCTCGGCAGTTCAGCTTTGCTCCTCCACCTCCACTTCAAAACAAATTTAGTTATCTTTAAATAAGACAGCCTCGACAGCCTGATGTTCTTTATCAAAGTGAGCCATTTCTAAATCAACTATTAATTCCACGCACAGTATAAATATCTTTGCCTGGACTTGGGGAACTAGTATGATGAATCAGAAATTTCAAAACTTTTTATGGCACCTTGCCCAAGAAGATACTTCGTATATTACTAAAGTCCACACATGATATAAATAATCACACATGGACTTGGTCGACTATTGTTATGATTTGCTACTGGCACTGCCACGTGGCCGAACTAGCTAAGTTGTGGACCCACTCCTACCGAATCGTCAGCCATAAAGGACGAGGCCCTGGGAGAAATTTCTGAGGCCAGCTACTAATCCAAAGTGGACATGCCAAAGCGACTATGATCCGAAGCTCCACCAGCTAGTGACGGCCCACGTGCGGGGATATTGAACTTATTACAGAAATCTTATTTGAATTATTGATGTGACCTTTGTAAAAAGTGTATTCATGTCTTGTCTTGTCTTGTCAAAAGAGCGTAAGATCATTAAATACTTAATAAAGCTAGTAAAGTCAACAGGATATCTAGGATTTGATGCCCCCAATCGGAGAGATAAGGCCACATGTAATTTCATCTAAGGGGTCACCATTCTATTTGTAACACTATAAATACCCACACTATGTAACAATTGAAGGCTAATGCAACTTTAAATACGTAAAGCAATCTGTTTTAATCTTTCATACTGATTCACAACAACTTCAAATTGAGTTCATAGCGATTGGTTCTTATTATCCAATCGTATCTTGGATATGCCGTCAGAACCTGAACGAAAACGTCTTGTGTCGTTGAGTTTTTTCCCACGTCCCCTTTAAAGTCATCTCGACCGTTGATATGTTGTTAACAATGTATTGGATCTAACTCACGCACGCAAGAGTGGGCCCGGCATCTGTTGAGTTTTTTTTTGGGGTCAACAATACTTGAGGCACTCCCAACACAATTGTTCTTGAGGCAAGCTTTATCACTCTCTTTTTGAAACTATTGAAGAATTGTTTAGTTACCGAACATATTCCGACGTTCTTGTGAGTAATCAAGTCAAAGTTCTCTAGAAGGAATTGAAATTTCTTCTTATGTTTCTTGTTGATACAAATGGAAGCAATAATTTTTTTAAAGAGAATATTATATGGACTGAAGTTGTAGCTGTATCTAACGATGCAAGACTTTTCTTGCATTCGTTCTTCTTCACCACAGACCAAGTTACTAAGACCAAAATGGATTTGGCAGTTTTTGTTCTATTAGAAAGAATTGAGATTGTGAAAGTGAAGATTAATTATTGCTACATTGAAGTCTCAGTGAATCTGAATTGTAGAATTGGAAGCCTACAAGTTGCAAAAAGTCCAAGTGAAGTATCATCATCCCAAGATAAAAGAATTCCATGGAAATGGAATTGGACACCGATTTCTTGAGGTTGGTGGGGTTTGATATCTTTGAAATATTGAAGAATATTTTTGGTTAATCTTTGAAAAAATATTGAAGAGTTAATTTTGGGATATTTTTGAGTGATTTTGGGTCAGGTATTTGGTGGGAGATAAGGAGGGTTCGGAGGAGTGATTATAGCATGATATATAAGGTATGTTTTTCAAAACTAGTATTGGGTGAAATTTTCTCTAAAAATTAATTAATGAGAAAATTACCTAGAAACCTACATTTAAAGACTAATTTTCATAAATAAGGGGAATTATTTTAAATTCTTATATCAGGTGTTAATTAAGAATTATTAAATAACATAAATACACACCCACCCCCCAAATTTCAATCCTACCCCCAACACCTCCAATCCCCAAATCACTTCTCTCCATCGTCTTTCTCCTTCTTCACTCTCTACCTTTCTCTCTGAGGATTCAATACCGTCGGAGGCAAGGCGAGACAAGCGACGAGTGTCAAAATCGCAACATCGTTCTCTTAGCAACGCACCATCACTGGAGGCACTATGAGACAAGCAACAAACGTCGAAATCACAAGGCTGCTGTAGTGACGTCAATCCGAGAGCATTACTCGTGGCCTCCGTTGGGTGCAGAAAATGCTGCTATTCCGATCAAGCCTTGTAGATAAATACAAGGTGTTGAATGGTTTGACTGAAGCTGAGGGCAGGCGTGAGCTTAATTTAATTGATTTTTCTTTTTTTGTTGGTTAAGTGTAGTTCAAAGGATCGGATTTGTATGTAGAACTTTAGCTTGATCTGATCTTTCTCTTCTATTATTTATGTTTGTTGAACTTTCTTGTTTACTGATTTCTGCTATTGATCTAACGGACCATTTTATGATTTATTTAATGAGATTCTTGATATTGAGACAATTAATTTATTGAATTTTGATGAATGTAAGATGTTAAATGGTTTTGATTGAAGCTAAAGGAAGCATGAGTTTAAAGTTAATTGATTTCTCTTTTATTTTTTTGGGGGTGGGGTCTTAAGAGTTAAGTTTAATGCAGAGGATTAGATTTGTTCGCAAAACTTAAAGTTTGGTCTGATCTTTCATTTTCTTCAATTGATTTATGTTTACAGAATTTTATTCTTTTTCGAAAAATAAGGAATTGTCTAGATTATTAGTTTATACTTTTGACTGGCTTCGTTACGTTTACTTATTGAGATTTTCGTAATTAGAAATAATTTTGTCGAATGTGGTATGCGTTTTGATCGTAAGGAGTTAGATGAGTTGATTGAAGCCAAATGAAGGCATGAGCATAATATAATTAGTTTTCCTTTTCTTTTCTGTTTTTGTATAGTTCTGTGCAATCGATTTGATTTTTGAATTGTTGGAGTTTATTGATGGTTTTCTGATCCAATTTGCTGTGGGTGGTTTGTTGTTGGTGGTGGTATAGGCGGCGATGGTTTCATTGCTACTAGTGGTGCATGTGGTCATGGTGAGGTGGTGCGCGTTTGGTTCTCGATGTTGTTGGAATGTGGTGCTTATTTGCGGTGTAAGCGGATTTGTTTGTGGTGACCATTTGTGATCAAATATGTGTTTATTGTAACTAGTTGTGATCAATTATATGTTAATTGTGAATAGCAATGACCAATTATGTGTTAATTGTGATTGGTTGTGACTTGATCACATACCATGTCACAATTAAAATTAACTTGGTCACAGACAATCACACTAAATACAAATTTGGTCACAATTAGTCATAGATGACATGTCAGCGACTTGATATTTGAAGTTTTTGAAATTTTTTTGCAAGGTAGGGGTGGGATAGGTGGATCCATGGATTGGGGGTGTGATTTTCAATTTTTAATATTAGGAAATTTTTTGGAAGGCAGGGGTGGGGTGAGGTGGGTCCGTGGGGTGGCGGTTTTCATATTTGAATTTTTGGTGGGGTGGGGGTGGGGGTGGGGGTGGGTAGGTCCGGGTGCTGTGATTTTCAGATTTGAATATTTGGGAATTTTCGGTGTGCGTGGGTGGGGTGGGGTGGGGTGGGGGTCGCAGTGTGGGGATAATTAATTATTATTATATATAAATTAACCTTAATTGTGGCTTTAAAACTTTATTAAATTGTTCAAAAAATTAAAACCTTACACTAAAATTGTACATTTTAAATACATAACAAGGGAATTCGGAACTCGGGTTTGATAGTTTCCTAGATTTGTTAAGCAATCCATGTAATCATAACAACCATGTTCTTAATCCTAAAAGATATTTTTACGAAGTCATCAAAATTCGCCATCGTACCTATGAAAAAAAAAATCCAAACCATAACCATAAAGATCCGACCGGATTTGCGTAGCGACCCAATGGGCGGATCCGACCGAATGTGTGCGACACATGCAATCCTTTTGAATTTTTTTGTTGTTCGTTCTTGTTTGTCCGGTCCGATCTTTAATTCTCCAATATATACAAGAAATCATAAAATTGAAAAGTTTATATAAAAAAAAAAAAAAAAAGAATACAAAAGCTTATGCCTCGATTTTTTTCAAATTGGAAAAAAGAAAATCAAGATAATGAAGCAGTAAATCCACCTATCTTATTACATACTAAAAATAATGAACTACAATCAACAATCTTGGCCACAACTACTTGTATCATAGTTTAAGTAAATTCAGATAATCAAATTATCATATAATCGACTAGAACATGAAGTCAAAGTTCAAAAAATGTAACAGTCACTTGAACGATCTAGACCGCTCTGATACCAATTGTTTTAAATTGGTAAAAGAATTAGCCACAAAATAAATTTTTTTTTCTTTTAATTCAATCACACATAATCTTTACTAGATGTTCATATGTATTTTATAATCAAGAAAAATCGAAATAAGATTTATCTAAATCGATTTTCAGTTTCTTAATTGGATCCGAATCACGAACTTCCGACTTTTAATTCAAGAACTTGGAGTTCCCAATCTTCAACTATGGTATTCTTCAAATTATAGACTACACTGATATGTGTACACCTTTTCAATTAAATCAAAAACTCAATTCTAGACTGGACATGCTAAAAAGTTAAAAGAAAATAATTTCTTCTAATTTTTTCAAGCAAGAAAATGTCCTAGACGTTTTCTGTGTCCATGATTTCAAACCCTTGGTCTGCATATAAAGACAAAAGAGTTCCGATCCAATTTTTGTCCCTCTAATTATTATCACCAACTTAAGCTCATTTTCTTCAATGGTCATGTGAATCAATCATAGATGTCGAAGTTTAGTTGTCAAATATAAAGTTCAATTTTAACTATTCACGAGAAAATATAAGTAGTCACTCGACCCATTTTTCATGTGACTATTCTCAACACGAATGCGCATTCTATACTTCGCTTGTTCTCAAGTTCCTAACTCAACTAAATATTTGATCAATCAAATTGATCTCACCAATTGATAAATAAAAAAAAAAAAAAAAAAAACAGACCGTGTCAAGAGATTTAGATGAAATACTTGATGATCAAGTGAAGTTTAAATATCCATCCGATCATGCTATATAATTAAACTCAACAAATGATTCATCACTCCAGGTATACAAGTGTCAACTTTGAGTCATTTATGTAATAAAGACAAATCGCAAATCGGAATAGGGAAATAATCTACAATAAAACATTTCGGTACAATGTTTCATCCCATATATATTGACTTGAAAATCTTATTTATGATCAAAATACAAGTTGTGTCACACTGTGTTCCTTGAGACAAATTTGCTCCATCTAGTGCCAAATTCTCGAGCAATTATTCCTACTATAGTACAAATTTTATTCTGGTAGACATAACACCTAATTCTACCAAGAATCAGTGAATTGAATTTCTTGATTCTCTGAACTGATCTTTAAATTAAATATTGGAGAAGATAAAATTTAATAAGGGAAAGAAATTGAGGGAAAAAGAACTCTAGAATTTTTTTAAGTAAAAAAGAGATTTGAAAGGCCTTTTATATAGTCATGGATGTGGCCATTCGTCCATGATTGTGATTGTAAGAGATGCATCCGTTGACTAGAGAAGGTGAGAATATGAATAAAGCAACGTCTTGAAAGACACAACTGTTGGGCTTCTTTCAAAATACGCCTAAAATTACGTAAATATGCCTAAAATTAGGCACATTTTGAAAAATTATGAAAAGTGTTATGAAAATAAAAAATATTGTGTAAAAGTCAAGTGAGACTTTTTAAATAAAAAATGATGTACAATGCCATATTTAACACAATACAAAATAAATTACCATCTAAAATAAATTCTTATAAGCAAATCGAAAGTTTAGCCAAAGATGTAATAGAAATTCAAAAATGTGACAAACAATCAAAAAATGAAAAACACCAATAAAAACCTTAGAATAAATTCATGGGTGGTTGATTTTCTTCTACATGTTGTCTCTTTGTAATTATGTTTCATTTCTATTAACTAAATATAGAATATAACTTTATTTTAAAAACATATTACCCGTAAGTTGGAAGTGGTAAAAAAAAATGACAAACACTCAAAAACATGATAAGCACCAATCAAAACCTAAGAATTGATCGGGACGGTTAATTTTCTTCTATATGTTGTTTCTATATAATTATATTTCACTGCGATTAACTAAACATATAACATAACTTCGTTTTAGGAACATAACACCCTACAAGTTGAAAGTGACGTAAATTCAAAAAAGTGTCAAGACCTTAAAATAGATCCAGGGGATAGTTGAATTTCTTTTGCATATTATTTCTTTGTGATTATATTTCACTTGTATTAACTAAACATAGAACATAGCGTCATTTTAGGAACACAAGCAATTTTTTCTTAATTATTAGAAACAATTTTTCTTCATTATTTCACTCAGGGCATTGAATATGGAAACAATTCAATAAAGTGATAAAAATCTGACAGAAATACTTAACATCAATCTAAATAACATTAACTGATGTCGCATTAAAGCCTTATAATAGATTGAGGGGAGTGTTGATACTTTTATGCATGTTGTCTATTTGTGATTATGCTTCACTTCTATTAATTAGCATATTAATTTCGATTTGGTAATTAAAAAGAATTCATTTTTCTTTTCTTTTTCTCTTGATCTTGCGCAATGCTTTCTTGAAGCTGGATGAAAATGGACCATTTTATTAATATCTCATATTTGAGAAAACAATCTTTAAAGTATACAATCAAGAAAAAAGAGCATGCTCAACCAGATTAATGATACACTTAAAATAGACCCTATTTGGGTACAGGTAGAATTATGAAGCTGTTCAAAGAAATGACTAATTTGCAAGCCGATTGGTATCAGAATAAATACAATACATGTAATATGGACAAGAGGAAAACATTAATAACACGTAATGCAAATTCTTTAAAGAGAAATGAAACTGCACATTATTAGCAAATTGTCGAAAGAGAGAAACATAAAAATCATTTTGTTCAATAGAATTGTGCAATTGACAGATGTTTAAACTCTTCTCAATTATTAGGCTACACTTGAACATAAAGGACTCTCTAATAATCTTATTTCTTTGTTGATTTTGCCAAACTTTATGTATATAGTGAAAAATATTTTGGCATGATTCTCATGAATATGAGTTACACCATCTCTTTCAAAAAAAAAAAAAAAAACACACACACACACACACACACACAAGAAAGAAATAATTTTTACATAGGCACTACAAAAGCAGGAATCATATTAACCCTATGTGTCAAGGACCGCAGCTTTACTTAAACCCCTTGACCCAATCATAGCTATAGTTTGCATTAGTAGTTTGATTTGTAATAGTTTATTTCAATTGTAAAATAACTCTGATATTAGTAATTGTTTAGTATNCTATGTGTCAAGGACCGCAGCTTTACTTAAACCCCTTGACCCAATCATAGCTATAGTTTGCATTAGTAGTTTGATTTGTAATAGTTTATTTCAATTGTAAAATAACTCTGATATTAGTAATTGTTTAGTATGATTTCCTGTCATTTCAACATCTACTCATATCACTTAGGTTTTTGTTCTGAAAGCTATTATAGGCGCTATTGGTCATTCAAGAATCTTTCAAACTTACTAGTGTTCGCCTCCTGCACTAGCTATTGTAATTTCTGCTTTTATTAATTGTAATTTTTGCTTTCATCAATCAATGATCAATTTACTTTCAATGCAAGTTTTTTACAAATTGTAATCAAATTTTATTTCGTCCTGAAACGATCGAGAAAAAGGCGGATGGTAGTCTAGCGGAGCAGATTACTGCTGCACAGTGTTCATTTCTCTGCCAAGAAGAAATGCATCCCGTGAAAGTTGGTATCAGAGCTGTGGCTCACGACCCTCGATAAGAAAACTATTGATCCAATTACATCAAACACCACAGAAGTCGTAGATCCTCAAAAGAAGAATACGAAACAGTGCGTGGATGCGCTTGAGGTGACAGTTACTAGGTTATGTTATGCCATGGAGGGCCTTGAGGAAAAAGTCGAGGTGACAGAGACGAAAATTCGTGAATTACGTATCCAACTAGATGATAGCCAAAAGGCTTCCATAGCAATGACTGAAGCTGTTGCAATCATGCATGATCTGTAGGACGAAATGGAAGCATTGAGAGCTCAATTACAAGTACTTCAACGTGCGGTTAGCAATAGGTGAGCCCCAGACAAGAGTATGTTCCCAAGCTCAAAATGCTAAAATCGTATATCTACGGAGGAGCACACGATGTAAAGAAAGTCAAGAACTTCTTCTTTGATATGGAACAATACTTTCTTGCACCTTAGAATCGAGAAAAGATAGACCTTCGGGGAATAGTCAAGCTATTGGAGGTGGAAGCAGACCTTATAGACCCAGCTCGAACCCAAATGGGGAAAAGCGTTACTCTCTTAATAAGGGAGGAGCCTATTAAGGCACCCGTCAGAGTAACTTGTAGGAAACTATCGAAACTGCCATCAAGGAAACTATAACGGTAGCAGCAGTAACAACTAGAATAAATGAAAAACAACGGAGGGAAAATCTGATGCCCCTTTTAGATTGATGTGCTTTTTATGTGAAGGCCCATCGAGTGGTGGAGTGTCCTAAAAAACGTGTCAACTAGCAAGTGGTGGAATGAGTTCAAAGCAAGATGCCTCACAAGCTAGAAAAAGGATGATGTTTCCTCAAAAGAGTCAAAGATGAAAGAATCGAAGGCTCGCATTTGTAGGGCCAAAGGCCTAATTACATTGATGTGAGATTAATGGAAAGTCAATTAGGGTTATGATAGATACTGGTGCTACCCACAACTACTTCACAAGTATCGAAGTAGGGCAACTCGAATTTGTTTTCAAGAAAGGTAGTGGAAAGGTCAAAGCAATCAACTCTGCTACTCAACTAATAGCTGGAGTACTGAAATCTGTGTTGCTCAAAGTGGGTCCTTTTGAGAGAAGGACAAACTTGTTTGCAGTTCAGATGGATGACTTCAAACTTATTCTGGGATTGGAATTTCTTCGGGATACTAAGACAACAGTGTTGCCATATTTCGATTCTTAATGATAATGGGCAGTAAACAGTGAGTCATCACTATACAAGCTGGGAAGATGGACGAGAAAAGTATCTTGGCCATGCAATTTGGTAAGGGTTTCAAAAGAAATGAACCCTCATTTTGTACACTCTTCGATTAGAGGATATCAAAGAGGCGACTGACCTTATTTCAAAACCTGTCAGAAGGCTTATTAATGAATTTGAGAACATTATGTCAGATGAGTTACCAAAGAAATTGCCACCAAGGAGGGCAATTGATCGTGAGATTGAACTTATTCCAGGTGTCAAACCTCTTACCAAGATATCCTATCGTACGTCTCAACCTGAGCTTGAAGAGTTTTGGAAACAATTGGGAAAAATGTTGGAAAGTGGGATTATCGTGCTTGCGAAATCACCATATAGTCTTAGAATGTGATGCGACTATCGAGCTTTAAACAAGATCATTGTGAAGAATAGCTATCTTATTCCGCTGGTTGAGGATTGCTTCGACCAACTAAGTCGGGCGAGATACTATACAAAGATTGATCTCAGGTCCGAATACTGACAAGTTTGGATCAAAGAGGGAGATGAAGCAAAGACTACGGTGGTAACAAGATATGGAGCCTTTGAATTCAAAGTGATGCCTTTTGGCTTAAGAAATGCTCAACGTTTTGTACGATGATGAATTTGGTACTTCACAGTTTATTGGATGATTTTGTGATGGTGTACCTGGACGATGTAGTCATTTATAACGAGACATTGGAGGAACATGGACAACATGTGAGGCAGATTTTCAATCAGCTACGAGAGAATGAACTCTATGCCAAACCGTCTAAATGCTTATTCGCTCAGAGACATCAGCTTCTTAGGTCAAATCATCGAACAAGGTAAAATACGCATAGATTCAAAAAAGGTTACAGTCATCAAAGATTGGCAACCACCAAAGAAACCACCAAAGAATGTCCACGATGTGCGTTCATTTCTCGGGTTATGCAATTACTACCAAAGATTTGTGAAAAGGTACTCAAAAATTGCATTTCCACTTACTAAATTCACAAATAAAGATAAGGATTGGGACTGGTCATTACAATGCAATAATGCTTTCGAAAATTGAAGAAGTCTATGTGGATGAACTCGGTGTTAGCCTTACCGGATAATGACTAAACCATTCAAAGTGCATATCGATGCTTCAGATTTTGCACATGGTGGAGTCCTTATGCAAGAATGACATCCAGTAGCATATGGGAGCTGAAAGCTGAATCAAGCATAACGTTGTTACTGGACGACGAAAATGAGTTGTTGGCGGTAGTCCATTGCCTTAGAGGATGGCATCACTATTTGCTTGGGTCTCCATTTAATGTAAAGACAGATAACACTGCGGTTATCATTTCATGTCCCAACCGAAACTATCAAGCAAACAGGGTCGTTGGCAGGAACTTCTTTTAGAGTTCAATTTTATGCTAGAATCATATTGCTGATGCTCTTAGTCATCGGGCCGACTTAGCCACCATTTACTCTATGGCTGCTCTTTCAAGGAGTACGATTACCACAAATATAAGGGACCAAATCCGAACACTTTTGGATAAGGATCCGACTACTCAATATTTGGTCGATCTCATCAAGTAGGGCAAAACTCGTTAGTTCTGGCTTGATGGGAACCTAGTGAAGACTAAGAGAGATCACCTATACATTCCTAAGGGCAGAGATTTGAGAAAATCACTAATTAGGAATCCCGACACGATTTGGGCAAGGCATCCCAGTGAGGAACACACTTTTGCACTACTACAACGTGCGTACTATTGACCTCAAATGCGGGATGACATTGCAACTTATGTGAAAACACGTCTTATTTGTCAACAAGATAAGACAGATCATCAGAAAAAGACAGGCTTGTTGGAACCCATTTCCATCCCAACCAGGCCATTAAAGAGTGTATCGATGGACTACATTGTTAGATTGCCAAAAGTTGGAGATTTTGGCACTATCATCGTCGTGGTAGATTGTTTATCAAAATACACAATTTTCATCGCAGTGCCCAAGTATGTATCAGCTGAAGAGACGGCTCAATTATTCTTTAAACATATTGTCAAATAATAGGGATTGCCTAAAGACATCGTTAGTGATCGGGATCTTCGATTCACTGGCATTGTTTGAACCGAGTTGTTCAAATTTTTTGGTTCAAATTTGAGCATGAGTTCTAGTTTTCACCCACAATCTGACGGACAGACGGATCGCTTCAATTTTATGCTGGAAGAATATATTCGGTACCTTATCTCTACTTCGCAGAAAATTGAGTCAAGCTTTTGGATGCGACTCAGATTTGCTTCAATGCCCAAAATAGCTCTTCCACCAATAAGAGTCCTTTCGAGATTATGACTTACTAGCGACCCTTACTCCCTCATACTGTGGATATCGATCAAAATACCAAGTCCCCTCAAGCGAAAAACTTCTCTCAAGGGTGGAAACGAAATATTGAAATTGCTCGGAGTTATCTTGAGAAAGCTCAAAATCGGTATAAAAAGTCTGCAGATTTAAAGCGTCGTTTTCTTGAATTTATTATTGGAGATCTAGTAATGGTCAAACTTCTCGACAAAAACTATTATAAATCGACAAGAGGGAAAGACTCAAGGTTGGTGCCAAAATATATTGGACAATTACCCATCGTGAAGAGGATTGGGAGAGTCGTATACAGAGTTGCACTCCCTTCATGGTGCAAAATCCAAAAGGTCTTTCATGTTGACGTACTCAAGCCATACTTTATAGACATGGAGGACGCATCCATAAATGAGTCAAAACGACTTGTGTTTGAATTGAGAAAAGTAGAAAAGAAGGTTGCTGAAGCTATACTGGGCCATCAAACTACTCGATCTTCTAGGAAATATCATCAAGAGTATTTGGTCAAATGGAGTGGATGCAACGGCGAGAAGAATACTTGGGAAAGAAAAAAAGACATTGGAGCCTTCAAACCATTTATTAAAGCATACCATACATCGATGGCATCGAGGACGTCGCCAAAACATATGGTGGAGAATGTCAAGGACCACAGCTTTACTTAACCCGTTGACCTAATCGCAGTCGCAGTTTGCCCAACTTTGACCGCACATTTTAAATATTAGTTCATTTTGACTTGTAATTTCCTTTCCATTGTAATAGCTTATTCCAATAGTAAAATAGCTCTGATATTGGTAAACGTTTACTATGATTCCTCGTCATTTAAACGTCTACTCCAATCACTCAGAATTTTTTCCACAAGCTATTATATGGGGTATTAGTCATTCAAAAATCTTTCAAGCTTACTGATAACGTCTCATGCACTAGCCGTTGTAATTTTCGCTTTAATTAATCAATGATCAATTTACTTTCAATGCAAGCTTTCTAAAAATTGTAATCAATTTTTCTTCGATCTTGCTAGTGGTACATCACCATGTACATAGGGGTGTACACCCCCTCACATGGGATGTGACCCACTTGTATAAAATATTTTTTTATACAAGTGGGTCCCACCCCCATATGAGGGGGGTGTACACCCTTATGTACATTTTTTTATGTACAAATAGAATTATTCAATTTTATTTTATCTCGAAACGATCGAGAAAAGGCAAAATATAGTCTAGTGGAGCAGACTACTACTGCAAAGTGTCTCTTTCTGTGTCAAGAAGAAAGACATCCCATGAAACTATGGCATGCCGATAGAATACTCAAAGAACCATATCAACATTTAACCATGGGAAGAAAATCAACTCTATATTAAGATTCTCTTTCTAATAAGTAATCACATTGCAATATTTATCTTCACATACTATAGTGTAGCAAACAGTACGTAAAGAAGGTCTTGTAAATTAACTTTGGATGGCATGACCGAAGAAACAAAGAAAGATCATTTAATGGATTCTTCATAGCATTTCATAAACGGAAATCCACATAGCATTTTACACAAAAATAAAACACAACTTGATTTTGGAAAATAAGCACAAAATACAAGGTACAATACAAGAAAATAAGCATTTCAAACAAAAATTGAATGAAAGCCATTAAAAAGTTTATAACAATGAAAATATAGATTAACCTAAGGTTTTTATATTTGTGAATATTTTTATTTTCTTCTTCTTTGAAGTTCCTTCAACAAAATTTGATTTCATATTCATTCCCTTCGATTCACTTTCTTCAGCCATGGTTCGAGTATCTAAGTAGTTGCATCCCATGGGTGGAGCCTTTAATTGGTGGGTGATCCGCCTTCTAATTCACGGTGAAGCTTCTTCTTCTTCGCATGGTTACGACTTTTTCTTCCCTACAAATAAAGGGCTCTTTGAACAATTCGAATGGTTTCAGACAACCTTCTCCTTTGCGTGGGTGAAACAGCTTCTTCGTGTAGGTTAAAGGAGCTTCTTTGCATAAGTGGGTGGTTAGGATTTCTCTCTGCTGAAATGGACTTGTGGTCTCTACTCTTCTCTGTAGTCCCTATGTAATTAGTGTGGCGATTTTGGGATTCTTTTAAATGTATTAATTCTGGTTATTAGTGGTTTAATTTTTTTAGTATATTGATCTAATTTCTTCCCTTTTAAGAGTACTAGACCTGATTTCCTCTAAGATAAAACTCTTAGGCCTTACTAATTAAAGAAAGAACTATTATGGGCCTAAAGCATTTGGGCTCAAATATCATTTAATTGAGTTGTAATTGAGGTTGAGTTGTCGGGTGTTGATAGTGGCTTTTGAAGGGCTGAATGTCTACTCAAAAGGCGCTCGAGTATAAGAACCAAGGGCGCTCAATGTACGCCAAGTGAGGCCTCGAGCTATTTTTCCATGACTGACGGCGTGTTGTCCACCCAAAGGACGCTTGAGTGCCCCATGTACAGGAAAACCTTAATCCATTTTTAGCATCTAAAGACTCATAAACCTCCTAGAATTGTCAAATATATACACAATGAAAATCTGAGTCTTGCGGGTGTTGAGAAAAATCTATATTGAGGAGAAGATCCTATTGAAGAAGAAATAATTCGTTGCCACAATTCTCTTGCATCAACCACAAAATGGAAACACAACAAAATTCCTTATCAAATATCCTTAAGAGTTTTGATGATATGAGAGGTGAATGGAGTTTCGGTTAAGAACGAACAAGTTCGTTCTTGATGATCCGCAAGGGAAAAAGAAGTCCAGAGGTTCTGGAATTGGTGCTTGAATGCAAAACCGAGGTGTTCTTCGACGATTATAGGTTGGGAGTCAGAGTCTACTACGGTTTAGTTGTGTCTAGACCATATATGTAAGTTCAATATTTTCTAGTTGATAATTTACTGACACGGGGTGACGGGAGATTTTTTCTCTTGAAGAATTCTTCGAGGGTTTTATCATTCGTTAACAATTCTTGGTGTTAGTTACTTTTATTCTTTTACTTCCATGCTTGAATGATTGCCATGCTTTAAATTGATTTACATCTAGATTTAATAATTTGTGAAGTGTTTCAAGTTATTGGTAATAAGATCTAAATCCCACATATCATACATAATTATTCACCTCCTCTAGGTATTTATTGGGTCGAGCTGCTTTCATTACAAGTGGTATCAAAGCCTCATTTCGATTCTTGACCCAAGATAGTCTGGATGAGTAAGTCATTATATGTTCCTCCACAATTCAATGGTAGCAATTATGTTTACATGAAGGTTAGAATGAGAATTTTTTTGGAACCTATGGATGAAAGAGTTTAGGTGGTTGAGGTGAAGGGTTGGAAAACTCCATCTGTTACTGTATTGTGTTGACATACAGAGGTTTTCACTTGGACTAAAGATGAATTAGCTTATTGTAATTAGAATAGTAAAGGTGTTCATGCCATCTTTGTGCCTATATCATTTGAATAGTTCAAATGTGTGTCTATTTTTGAGATTACTAAGGAAGCTTGGGACATTCTTGAAACAACACATGAGGGAACTAGAATTGAGAAAAACTCTAAACTGCAGAGGTCGACCACTAGGATTGAGAAAATTAAAATGAAGGATGATAAATTATTTGATGAGATCTATGCGAAATTGAATGATATAGTTAATTCTAACTTCAACATAGGTAAACCAATTTTGGAGACCAAAATAGTTAGAAGGATTCTAAGATCTCTACCTAAAAGGTTTAGATCAAAGGTTACAATGATTGAGGAAAGCAAAGATTTGAATCATGTTAAGATAGAAGAACTAGTAGAAGTACTCCAAACCTATGAACTCTAATGAACCTTATTCAAAGAAAAATAAGTCTGTTTTCGAAAACACTATCAAGGAAGAAAACCGTGACACAAGAGATGAAAACATTCAAAATATGAGGAGGTAGCTTATTTTGTTAAGAAATTCAAGAACTTTTTTAGGAATAATAAGAAACTTTCGAAAAAATACAAGGGTGGTCGCAGTAAATACAGAAATGATAAAAGAGAGAGAAATATACTAAAGATGCCAAGAAAAAGTCTCAAACTGTTAGATGTCATGAATGTCAGGGATTTGATCACATTAGAATTGAATGCCCAAGTTATAAGAAGACTCTAGGCAAAGACTATGAATGTCTCTTTCAGGATAATGTGTCTAGTTTCGGTAATCAAAGTGAGATTTCCAATTATGATTAGTGTTTGAACTATATGGCTTTTACTTCCATAGTAAAGAGTAAAAGTCAAAAGGAGGACAAGAAAGAAATTAGAACATTCGGACTCTTCACAAGAAGAATCTAAAGATGAAGAAGATATCCAAGAGTCTTATAACTAGCTATTTGAGGAGAGTTAAATTGAAGAACCTAAATAGGTCTGCCTTTAATAAACTACATGATCTCAAGTTAGAAAAGGCAAGACTTGTGATCAAACTTGAGGTACGAACTTGTAGTGTGAAGGAGTTGAAGGTTGAGAAAAAGTTCCTAGAAAACAAGGTTAAGTTGCTTATAAGTGAACTTGAGAAATCCAATGCACAACTTCGCACTTTTTCTAGTGGATCTAAGAAGTTTGACAACATTTTAGGATTAAACAAACGAGCTATAAGTGGGAGAGGTTTGGACTGTAATGGAACAAGTTCTCATGTCGCTACCTCTTCTAAAACTACCTTTGTACCAATCTCTACGAAGACTAAAGTTTTAGAAGTCAATGAACCCAAGAAAAAGAATATCCAAGGATATAAGTCATTCATGGAACATAGGATTACTCAACCTAAAATCCTAATCTTGAAACCTAGTGTTCCCCCTAAGTTCATCCTCACATGTTTCAACTATGGAGAGGTAGGTCCCATAAGACCTAGGTGACCCAAACTCTTGATTAGGAACTTTAAAGAGGACATCATTAATCAGGTTAGTCTTTTAACTAAACAAGTCAATCACTTTGATTGAAGTGATGACATATTTGACTAAGATAACCTCTTCTTCTTGGAAGGTTTATGTTAAAAAGAGTGTAACTCCTTGAGTAGGACTTTAGGTACATGCATTTGCTAGTTCATGATTTTCACATGTTCATGCATGCACTCTAATATTTGTTTTGCTTCTATAATGATTTCTTTTTTCACTATCTTATTTATATTAACAAATTAAAAAAAAAAAAAAAAGTTTTGATGATATAATAGTACTTCGAATCGATGTCAA
Organism: Fraxinus sp. D2006-0159; assembly: GCA_903798375.1. Classification (NCBI taxonomy): domain Eukaryota; kingdom Viridiplantae; phylum Streptophyta; class Magnoliopsida; order Lamiales; family Oleaceae; genus Fraxinus; species Fraxinus sp. D2006-0159. The sequence goes on from CAIGRQ010003181.1 coordinate 30,233, forward strand.
TGAACTTGTTATCTTGTGATCGAGTACTAGTAAAATGAATGAACGGCGACTAAAGTTTCCATTGACTTACTTTAGAATTTGTTTGGAGTATATTAACCTTCATGTATTATAACTACATTACACACACTAAGTTCTTGCGAGTGAGTCTTTACCACATGTTTAAGATTTCGGATGACAGTCACAGGTGTGGTGGAGTAACACTGAATGTGAATTAACCTTTAACTAGATAACCCTAGCTCAAGTAGATTTCCCTAATGTTAAGAGAAACAACAAAAAAAGGAAGAGAAAAACAAAGAAAAGAAGAGTTGTTACAAGAAAAATGCAAGTCTGAAATAAAGACAACAACCATGAGTTTCAAAATGTGTTCAATGAGATTCAAAGTGTGTTCAAGAGTTTCAATATGTGAAGCATAGGTTGGGGAAGGGAAAAAAAAGTTACACGAAAAATTAATTTAAGCTATCTTTGTTTAATAGGTCCTAGTAATGCTAAGTTTACCTTTTTCATTATTTGAGGAAAATATTTATTCATCGGTGATTATATTTTGCATGTCCCTCTCACAAAATTAAAATTTGGAGTCTTAAAATTTGGAGTCTTGCTCACAAGGTATTAGTGACACATTTCACACAGGTTTCTTATACGTTGTGCGTTATATAATTTTACAATGAGTTATGTGTGTTCTTAAATTATTCTGGTATGAGTGATCAAAAACCATGTTTTTCACTTTTATCCCTTGTATTTTCACTTCTCAACATCTATCTTTATCTCCATTTTCAAAACTCAAGAAAAATATCATCAATTTCACAAATTAACAACACATAGTTAGTACAAACACGAATTTCATCAAATCTAAGGTAATTTTTCCATTTCCCCCCAATTTTATTCAAGATTTTGAATGATAGGGTTTTGGTGATTTTGTGAAATTTTCATCTATTTGTTAGAAATTCGGGCTTTACTATCAATAGGTTTGAGGTGATGAATAATTTTCATGGGCATATTTGTTTTGATTTTGCACAATTTCTGTTGGGTTTCATGTTTGGGAGCTCGAACGGGCTGGACCGCTCGAATCACGCCGAATTAAGTTTTCTTACTCTCCAAATAGAAAAAAAAAAAAAAAA
>CAIGRQ010003193.1:0-12107 GCA_903798375.1 Fraxinus sp. D2006-0159
GGTTCCAGACTAGTTTACTTATTTTGTTTTGTGATTGAGATTTGAGAATTTGAGTATGGATTTGGATATTTGGATTATGAATTTGAGGAACCGATATTGGATATTTGGATAATGAATTTGAGCATGGATATTGGATATTTGAATGTATAAATTGAATCTGTGAAAGTGATAGTGTGATTGAATATGTATTGAGGAGTGTTTGTTATGACTTAGGGGTCCAAATTTTAAAGTTCGCCTCAGGCCCCGCGAAACACAGGTACAGATAGTATCCATCAATATTAGCTGGTTCAGATACATATGATCTCAACCCACTTACAAGGAGGCAAAAAATGTATAACTGAAAACATGTTTGAAGAAATAGGCCTAAAAACCCGGTTTGAGAATTAAGACAGCCCAACATGCCAAGTAAATAGTGAGGTAGTCCACTCATTTAACACATGAAAAGTTCTGTGGGGGAGGAGGGGGTTTTCATGATTATTAGGGTGAATGTACGATAGTAATGGTTGAGTTAAGAGCACTTGTGACCGATTTAAAGTTGTGCCATCATGAAGGTTGTACAAAGATTTGGACCGAGGTTGATTCAAGTGCAATGGTCTCTATGATTAAAGACAAGAAAATGGCCTTTGGAGGCTCAATACATACTTGAAGAATATCATCAGCTTATTCTAAAATTGGAGGTCAAACTTACACTCATCTGGAGAGAAGGTAATAAAATGGCAGATTAGGTCTTGGGTACAAGAAAGAAAATTCAATTCACTCCACCTGAGGATTTTAGTAGACTGGTTAGAGGCCACATCAGATTGGATAAATAGTAAGAATGGTGATACGAGCAGTGAGCTATGAAGGACAAATAGATAGGTTACCACTGAGCTGATTAGATGTCTAGAGTAGAACATATATTAAGACTATGGATACTATCTTAAAAGTTCAATCTTGTTAAACAAGTAACTCAGACTTTTATATATATATATATATATATATATATATATTTTTTTTTGTTTGATGTGGGATTTATCTTTTAACAAAACATTCGAATTGATTTTAATTCACTTGTTCTTACAAGTACTTTTGAGTTCAATGTCGAGAGAGTTTTTGAGGGCTCGGAGCCATTCTGAGTTCGTCACCCAGCTCCAAGACAAATATATCTCTGAAACTTAATTACATATTGTTAGGTTTTTAGTGTTGGCGATTCTGTGGACAAAATGATTAATTTGTAACATGTTGTAAAAGTCAAGGACTTAGGGTGCAATTTGTACAAGTTAGGTTATGAGGTCTAGGGTCCGAGCATGAAAAGAGGAGAAACAAAAATAAAAACACTATCATTAAGCTCTCGCCCGAGCAACAATGCCGTCTCTCGCATGTCGCCAATTTATCGCTTGAGCAAAAAACCCAAATTTGTTATTTTTGAAGTATTTTTTCCGGTCCATTCAACCTAATTACCCTATCCTATAAACATACAAGCCTATGCACGAAATTTGGTGTGTTTGTTCACTGTGCCTCTTCTCTATAAAACTTTTATATTATTCTTTGAAGATTCAAGAGCTTGTTCATGTATTAATATAACCACTAATTGGGGGAAAATATCNTACTTCTATAAATACCCAAGTCTATGCACGAAATTGGTAGGGTTGCTCAGTGTGCCTCTTCTCTATAACACTTCCATATGATTCTTAAAAGATTCAAGAGCTTGTTCATGTATTAATATAACCACTAATTGGGGGAAAATATCAAATCCATTGAATCATAAACACTTACTTCCTAAACACCTTTAGGAAGATACTTTCTCAGTTGAACTTCAGAGGTTGCTGGAGGTTGAGAGATGTTGGACTACGAGCGCAGAAAAAGCATAAGAACGAGGAGTTCTGGGAATTCCACTTGGAAGAGACAATTGCTGAAGATCGGGAGCTGGTGGGTTCAGCTGATCTTGGAGGTTGCATGAATTAGATTGGGAAGTCTAGTAGAGTTGACTAGGAAGCATCTTACTGTAAATTTGTATTGTCTATAGTGGAGATAACTAGCTTGATCCTGAAGTTTTTACCCAGTTGTGTTTCTCCGTTATCAATATTGGTATTATTTATTGCTTTCTTATTACAAATTACGGTAATTCAATTTAGGATAATTGGACTGTTTGTTTAACCATTTAAAAATAATTAAAAGTAACTTGTTGCTTGTTGATTGTATAATTCCGCAAGGCCAAACTTAGCAAAATACATAATTTCAACTGGTATCAAAGCCGAAATTCAAATACTGACCTCAGATTTCAGGATAAATAATTCATGTCTCGCCTGTTTTGATAGCAATAATTATACTTAATGGAAGGTTAGAATGAGAGATTTTCTAAAATTAATGGATGAGCGAATTTGGTTAATTATGGTTAATGGTTGGACTGCCCCTAGTTCTACGGTTAATAATGAAGTTATCCCCACTCTCATTGCTAATTAGACTAGAACAAACTTAGATAGGTGTAACTAGAATAGCAAAGCCTTACATGTCCTATTTGTCCCCTGAAGAATTTAGGAGAGTATCTATGTGTGAGGTTGCTAAAGAATTTTAGGATATTCTACCGACCACACATGAGGGAACTCATGCTGTTAAAAACTCTAAATTGCATATGTTGACCACTAGGTTTGAAGAGATTATGATGAAAGAGGATGAGATATTTGGTGAATTCTATGCGAGTTTCAATGACATAGTTAATTCTAGTTTCAACCTAGGTGAGAAAATACCCGAGTAACAAATTGTTAGAAAAATCCTTAGATCCTTACCTAAGCGATTTAGGCCTAAGGTAACTACTATTGAGGAGAGTAAGGATATATACTCTATTAAAGTGGAAGAACTGGTTGAATCTCTCCAAACTTATGAGCTGACATTAGCTAAACTCATAAATGATAGGTTATTGGTCTTAGAAACTGTGAGGAATAGTTATACAGAGTCCTCAGATTTAGATTCTCCTAATGAAAAGAAATTAACATACTTTGCTAAAAAGTTTCGAAAAATGTTTAGGAATAAACAAAAACCTCAAGAGAAGCATATAACTGGTCCTAGTGAGTTTAGGAAGAGTTTTAAATATGTGAGATGCCATAATTGTCGAGGTTTTGGTCATGTTAGGAGTGAGTGCCCTAGCATTAGGAAAAATCCGGATAAGACTATGAATGCTACTTTAACTGATGACGAGTCTAGCTTGGACAATCGGGTAAGAAATCCACTCGAGAGGAAAATGGAAAATATATTACATTTACCACGAGATTAAGAATGGATCTGACAAGGGGAGTGAGAAGGCTGAGAGCATAAGTAGTAGTGAGACTTCAAAAGAAGATTCTGATAGTGAGGGAGATATTCATGAGGCTTATGATAGAATCTATGAGGAGGGCATTAAGATTATAACAAAAAATAAAGCATTAAGTACAAGAGTTATGGAACCTGGGCTGAAAAATGAGAAAATCGTAGAGTACATTCAGGAATCTACTTCTACTCTAAGTGAGTTGAAATCTAAGAATGAATCTTTAGATACTCAGGTTAAGAATCTCACTAGTGAGCTTGAGAGGCCTCTAGGAGAGCTAATTAGCTGATGGTTGAAAAGGAAACCTTATAAATCTAGGTTAAAAATCTTCTGAGCTATCTAGAGCATTTCAAGTCTCAATTTCTTGCTTTTTCTAATGGTTCTATAAAGGTAGATAATATTCTAGAAATGGATAAGTCAGCTGGTAATAAGAGAAGTCTAGGATATAATAAAAATGATTATAATATTGCTAGTACGTACAATACCACATTTGTCACTGGTACTGACCAGTTTAAACTTGTGCCTAACCCTGAACCTAAGAATAAGGGATATGTAGGACAAAGATCTACTGGACAGTGTAGGATATGTCAACCTAGGAATAGATATCAACGATCACATACCTTTGGTCTTAGGTTTATCGCTACTTGTTTTCATTGCGGTGAGTTTTAGCCTAGATGTTGTCATTGCCTGACCCAAAATAGAAATCGAAACTTAAATAGAAACAAGAATCAAGATTATGTTGGTCAAATTGACTTCCTTACTAATGAGGTAGGTAAATTGACCAAGTGAATGACATAGATGACCAGAAATATTCTTGTCATTAGGCAAGTTTGGGTGAAGAAAAATGATCTAAAAAATTTGAAATAGATCGCGGTGTTCTTAAAGGTAAGAGTATTTGCATACCTAACTAATTAGGTATTTTTGGTGTATACTCGTGCTCTATCATTGTGTGACATTCATGCATGTATCATATTTGTTTATTTATTTTATAGGTAGAAAACTTATGCATATTTTTTATTTTTATTTTTTGTGTGTTCATTTTTTTTCTTTTGTGTTTGGTGCTTCATGTTTTAAAATAAAAATAAAAAAAAATGAAAATTGGAAAATAAAAAATGTGGAAAACTGTTTTTACAATCATAATATATAATATTCTTGAATTTGTTTGTTGTAATCAGCATAAGTATAATCGATGAGTTATAACATATTTTTCATTGCTGGCTTATGTTATTATGAAGTACTTAGTATAAATGTCTTCATATACTATCTGCACTGCACACACTATGATATTGTTAGTGAGACTCAACCACGTGTGTGAGATTTGGGATAACAATCACATGTTAGTGATGTGACTTTGAACATAAATTAATCTTATTTATTAGACATAAACTCAAGTTTATCCCCAGTAATAAAAAGCTCAATATCTTATTATTATTTATTTTTTTTAGCTTATTTGACTTGAGCAATTAAGCATGCGGGGTTTCTCATAACCTGGTGCATATGGTCAACTGACTTTGATTAACCACCTAAAGGTCGCTACATGAGTCATTTTAGTCACTTAATGGAGAATAGCCTACACTTAAGATGTGAAAAATAATTATGAGCTTAAAATATTGAAAGATGTGAAAATAAAATATGCTCAAAATGAGGGGAGAAAAGAAAATATCAATACAAAATGAGCTTTTATTTAAAGGTCCTAATGCACTTTAAATGGTTTGACTTTCATAAGTAGATGAATATACTTATTGGCAGTTATGTTTAGTAAGTCATTTCTCACAAAATTAAGTTTTGGAGTCCTACTTAAAAAGGATTAGTGACACTTTACATACATGGTTCACTTATACAATTTATTCCATGTTAACTTGAACTAAGTATGCGGGAAGGTTTATTGTATATTGATTATATTTGTGCATGCTAACAACTGTATTTTTGAGTTATTATATGGTACTGTTATCGGTCCCTTTGTCATTTGTGATAAAAAAAAAAGGGNTTATTGATTGAGTTGCATTCCATACTATATCTACCTATCTGTTTGAGTTTTTGATGTTTTGTGATGCTAATGTTTTTGTTGGTGTTTGGATTAACGTTAATGTTATGTCTTAGTCTAGCTAGTGTTGATATCATGTGTTTAAGGATTTTATTATTTCCTGTATCACGTACTTTTACACTGGGTATTTGAGTTGTGAATTTCAGGAAACAGATTTAACATGGAATGCAAGAGACATCAGTTTGATGAAGTTTGGCTAGTTTAGATTTTGCTTTTAGTTTTCCCTGAATTATTGTATAGTTTTGTCATAGAATATCAAATGGGGGAGTTTGTTAGGTTTTCAATGTTGGCGATTCTGTTGATAAAATGACTAATTTGTAATGCGTTGTAAAAGTCAATAACTTAGGGTGCAATTTGTACAAGTTGGGTTATGAAATATAGGGTTCGAGCATTAAAAGAGGAGAAACACAGCGTTGCATTTTCACTAGCTTCTCGCCTAGTTAGCACTCGAGCGAAAAAAACAAAAAACATTGTTACCCGCCTGTCGCCAGTTTATCGCTCGAGTTACTGGTCGATCCGAAAAATCCTAATTTGCTATTTTGAAGTATTTTTCCGTCCCATTCAACCTAATTACCCTATCCTATAAATACACAAGCCTATGCACGAAATTTGGTGTGGTTGTTCATTGTGCCTCTTCTCTATTAAACTTTCATATTATTCTTTAAAGATTTAAGAGCTTGTTCATATATTGATACAACCACTGATTGGGGGAAAAATACCGAATCCATTGAATCCAAAACACCTATTTCCTAAACACCATTAGGAAGATACTTTCTCAGTTGAACTTCAGAGGCTCATGGAGGTTGAGAGATGTTGGACTACAAACGCATAAATAGCATAAGAACGAGGAGTTCTTGGAATTCCACTTGGAAATGGAAGAGACAATTGTAGAAGATCGAGAGTTGATGGGTTTAGCTGATCTTGGAGATTACATGAATTAAATCGAGAAGTCTAGTGGGGTAGGCAACATCTTACTGTAAATCCGTATTGTCTATAGTTGTGGTAACCAGCTTGTTCCCAGAGTTTTTACCGAGTTAGGTTTCTCCATCATCAATATTAGTGTTATTTATTATTTTCTTATTACAGACTGTGGCAATTCAATTTAAGATGATTGGACTGTTTGTTTAATCATTTAGAAACAATTAAAAGTGACTTATTGCTTGTTAATTGTATAATTACGCAAGTAAGGTCAAACTTAGTTAGTAAACTACGTAATTTCATATATGACATACTTATCATTTGCCATTGTGTGACAATCAATTAGCTGTTATATTATTAGATATTTGATGAGTGCGTTTTACACACTTAAAGTAGACCACAAACATGGATAATTATTAATAAATATGTCGAATATAGCTTAATTTGATATAATTTGTGTTTTGTAGGACAACAATGATGAATATGGTGAAAATTAGAAGAAAATGAAAAAAGGACTAAAACGAAAGAAAATCAAAGTTTAGGGACCAATATGCAAATAATCAAAAGTTGACCCGGAAGAGGAATTGAAGATGCGAAGATATCAATGATCAATTGAACTTTGGAATAACACATTAGAGGAAGAAGATATGGACAAATAGGTCGAGATAGGCGAGACGAAGTTAGAGGACCAAAACGCATAGTAATGGAAGTCTTTAATACTATGCGGTCGCATAGGCGCCTTCATAGAATATAACTATGCGGTCGCATAGAAGGAATTTTTGACGAAAATTATGGTTCCCTATTTTGATTCAACTACCTATGGAAATAAATCTTGGATCGTGTATTTAAACCCGAAGGTCGTCCAGAATGAGGGAGGAGGAGATTTTTGAAGCTTTTGAGTGAGAAAAGAGAGGCAAGAACGTGAAGATCAACTCCAAGAACACAAAGATTCAATTGAAGATTAATCGGGATGATGTCGTTCTTCATCTATTTTTCTGATTTTCTTCTTTCCACCATGTTAGACTAGATTTATTTGTTCTAGGAGAACGATAAACTTTGTAATATGATTTTTAATTTTTAGTTTTACATTCTTGACATAAAAAACACTTTTTGAATATTTGAATAGTTTATATGATCATATTTTCTCCATAATTATAGTGCACAATAATTGTGTGAGTTTGGTGATTTGTTTTATACATTCGAGAGAAGGGAAATAAACTCGACATATGTAAATTATCATAGGATCCAATAGGGGATATAAATAAATCGCTATGCCTTATATAAATCTTTAAGTGTTCATAAAAACTCACGCATTCCTGTATATTTGCATCCATCATAGAAATATAGCTAGATCGTATATGAGAATTTGTTTGACATTGTTCGAAAGAGATTGTTGAATTTTTTAGGAACATTGATTTTTCAATATTGCAATCGTGTGTCAATGTGTAGAACTAAGGTTAAAAAAATTATTACTTAGAAATTCGCGATTCTAATACATTCATCATATATTCAAAAACTTCAAATTACATTCAACACTATTTGTATTTAATNAATCGTGTGTCAATGTGTAGAACTAAGGTTAAAAAAATTATTACTTAGAAATTCGCGATTCTAATACATTCATCATATATTCAAAAACTTCAAATTACATTCAACACTATTTGTATTTAATTTAGTTACAACATTCACCCTTGCATAATTAGATTAATTTAGTTACAATTTCATTGTAACACTTAAATTTTATTGTTTCGGTTAATGTCACGATAATTAGAATTAGAACTAATTAATCCTTGTGGGAATGATACTTGGACTCAAGAAGTCTACTTTATTACTTATCAACGAACTGTACACTTGCGATGATTTTTATCCGAAATATATTTTCATGAACAATAATTAATAACCACATTACGTTTCCTCAAATATATATATATGTGTTTTGATATTCTCTCAACAAAACTGCAATGAGGAGTCAATGAAAAATGGTATTACTTCGAGGAAGCAAACATCCCATCGATCATCAATTTCTCCAAATGTGAAGTATAGACTGGAATTGTGTTTGTCTCTCTTTCTCTCGGTCTCCACTGTGTGTGTATCTGTGTCTTTGTATCTGTCTCTCCACATGCACCTCTCCAACAATTTAAATGTGGGAGAATGGTTGCATTTCATAGTATAAAAGTTGACAATTAATATGGAAATTACTAGGAACTTTTACAATCAAAATAATTTCTTGAACGCTATTAAGAACTTTCAAGGAATGAATTAGTAACACACACATACATACACATAATATGATAATTTGGTTATTACGTTATTTATTTATTTTTTTGGTCAGAAAATAATAATTTTACAAAATTGATGAGGGCCGGCAAGGAAACTTCAATGGGAAGCCATGCATGCACTGTGCAAATCTGTAAACTTTCTAGGATATTTACTCTTAATTTTACATACAAAAAATAAATAAATAAAAACTCAAATTAACCAGCGCACAATCACAAACTCAAGTCCTAATTAACAACCGCATATGGAGAAAATTAAAAGAGAATGACTGTTTTCTTCCTTGAATTTATATATCCAATCTAATAACAGAAAATGAATTTATTAAAAGAAACTTATAAATACTGGAAATGAAGGGAATAAAAATAGAGAGCATACACCCCCAGCATGAGATGGAAAATATAGAATTCGTGTTTTGATCTTAAAGGTCATCAAGAGAACAACTCGAGTCCTTCTATATTGATTATTATTCTATAACTAGACCTTGAGATACCCACAAAACACACACTCAAACACAAGCAGTGTTGGTTAGTACATTTTTATTTCAGCTCAAATTCATCAAAGATATTTTAATACACATCCGCATTAAGAGAAAATCATGAGCAAATGATGTCTTCTTCCTTGAAATCCCATAATTAAATGTCGTTGTAATGTGTCTTTGTAGCCTCCTTTTTCTCAAATCTTTGGTATCTCAAGTACGAGATATTTATGTTTATTTAGAAGGAACTCTATGTGTGGTTGTTCGTTTTCTTTCTCTCTCTCAAGGATATTTTATATAAAACATTTTCAAAAGAAGAGCAAAATGGAGTCCAGCAGCAGCAGTGCACCACGATCTGGCAAGAACGGAAGCGTTATTCCCAAAGGAAAGGAGCACGTTTCAACAATGATGGGAAAGAAAATGGCTGAGGCTGGGAAGAAAGTCGTAGAATCAGCAGCCAGCGCTGTCAAGAAGCACAACAACAAGGGGAAGACATTTCCTGATAACTAGAATTCTTGATGTTGAGATTGCCTAAATCAACAACTATAGTTTTTATTGTAAGTGTTTGTGTAATGTATCAATTTATATAGATTGCATGTAACAAAGGAATAGCAGTATGAGTGATAATGATATGATTTGTATGTTTATGTAACATTTATAGAAAATCATACTATGTTTACTTCATGTAGTTTCATTTGTTTGTTTTTAGGTATCTTGAATACCTCAAACTTATACAGGATTATCCACTACCCTTTGAGGTTTCATTTGTTTGTTTTTATTTTTCTTGAAAATTGAGGTATGCCCTTTTATTGCGGGAAAAAAGATCACCTATCGGTACGGCATCTAACATAACGGAAGTGTGACACATACCAAGAATTCAAGTACCCGTCATGCGCGTAATGTGGAGCCAAGATTCGTATCCATGAAAAAAAAAATTCAGTCATAAAATATAATAATTTTAAATATAGAAAGAAAAAAGAATTCTCAAATTTCAGTGAAGATCTGGAACGTGTCCTCGTCCCCCAATGCCACTTGACACACACAAGATAATGCAAACACGCTCTAGGCTCAGTTAATACAAAATAATAATCAAAAGGGGTCAGGGCTCCTCTGAGTAACGTCAAAACTCTGAATAATGACTAACTCTAAACAAAGACTAAAATTAACATTAGGACCAGAATCAATGATAATCTTCATCAAGACAAAAACTAGATAAAAGAATAAAATTAATGATGAAGACTCAATTAATCTTCGTTATTCTCCTCTCCATCTTATGATAATTCATCCTCGAATCTTGTACTATGTTCTTCATCCAATTTCTCATAACAAGGACAATCTATTTTGTAGCTCTATAAAACATTCATTAGCTGCTTCGTCCAATTTCGTTAAAAGTTGACTATTTATCGGAACATGAATAGCAATTCCGTGCTCATTTGACTAGTCATGTTATGTAGACACGTCCTTCACCAAAATCATCTATTCTTGGCATGTATAACTATTATATTGAATTTTTCTTTCTTGAATTTCTTGTGTAATTCTTTGAAGATTTAAAAGTGTGACTCGTTACAAGAAAATGGAAAATTATTGGATTTGCCATTACCTAGATTTTAGAACTTCAATCTCTTTATTGAAAATTGAAGGCCCATAGTAAGTATCATTAACCAAATCCACAAATTCTTCAATTTCAATGTCGAAGATTGGGGGACCATCATCAATAAATCCAAAGATTCTTCCACATTTGAATTATTGAAAGGAGTAAAAAGGGTTTCGTCCAAAAATAGGTTTTTTTTTCATTGGATTTTACAAACACTAACTCGTTTCCATCAGAGTGAACTTCATTCTGATACCAATTAATGTAAGATGAAAGCAATCAAAATAATGAATGAACTTCGTGCTTTTGTTGTATATTCTTTGTAATTTCAAAGGAAAAAAAACATCTATTTCTTATCGTTTTTTATGGATATGGATCTAAAGATAATTTGGTTGGAATCAAAATATACTTTTAAAATATGAGCTAAATAAAAATGTAATAGCCAACAATTTGTGTGTTGGAGTGTGTGTATAACTCTTCCAATCCTGCGTGTGTGGGATTATGTTGTCTATTTCTTTTTTACTTTCCTTCATCTTTCCTTGTAATTAAACATATTAATATTTTGAGTTTCATTTTAAAATTTCAACATTGTTAAGAGAAGTGGTACATGCCTCCATATGTTTGCATTTTTATATTTTATTCATCATTACAAATTATTATCTCGTCCACTCCAGGAAGGTCTTTGAGAGCCGAGAACCATTCTGGGTCACTACCCTCGCTTCAAGAGAAATATATTTATTAAACTTAGCCCCTATTTGATGGTCATTGCTTGGCAAAAACAAAATTTTAAATAGTGAAATTTTAAAAAATTATTGATTAAATAGTATGAAAAACGTGCAAAATATTTAATTATGTGAACATGTAATTGAACATGGGTATCTAGAATAAAGAGTTTTGAAATAATAATTGTCAAACAAGGGCCATGTTGACAAGCTTTTTGTACTCATCATCTATCAATACATGACAACCAATTAATAGTTGTATTATATATTTTGAAATTTTCTCAACAAAGCTGCAACGAGGAGTCAATAAAAATGGTATTATTTCGAGGAAGAAAACATCCCATTGCTCATCAATTTCTCCAAATGTGGAAGTATAGACGATTTACGGGTGTGAGTTAAGGACTTGATTTGTGTTCTCTCTTTCTCTCTGTCTCCACTGTGTGTGTTGTGTGTGTATCTGTGTCTTTGTATCTCTCTCTCTCTCTCTCTACATAACCTGTCCAACAAATTAAATGTGGGAGAATGGTTACTTTTCATAGTATAAAAGTGGACCTTAATTTCTCTAAATATGGAAATTACCGTTAACTTATTTATTTAAAACAATTTTATGAACGCTAGCTATTTAGAAATTTCAAGGAATAAATTAGCTGAACACGCACATACCTTACACACACACACACACACAGAGTTATACAATAATTTCTTATTTCAGAAAGTAGTAATTCTACAAGGTGGATGAGAGCCGGCAAGGAAACTTCAATGGTGAGCCTGTAACTTTCTTCTTACGCATAAAATAAAAA
>CAIGRQ010003205.1:0-24126 GCA_903798375.1 Fraxinus sp. D2006-0159
TCCTAAAAATCATTGTTCAAAACATTATTTTTTTTCAGAATAATGATGGTCAAACAAGGGCTTAACGTGTTAACATTATGTAGAGATTTCAAATTTATAACTAAAAATACAAATAAACATGATCACAAAAATACAGAAAATTTTGAAGAAAAAATGTATAAATGTTTTGGGATTACTTCTAAGTGGTCTCTCCTACAAGAATCAAGCTTCGCGGTCCAATTGCGTGACAAAATCGATTTGGGGGATTAGGGTTTGTAGAGAATTTGGGGTTCTAATTTTGGTAGCTTGCAATCTCCAATATGACAATTTTAGCACATGTTTGGTACACATACTACTCATTTTCAACCACACGTTCTGCAATAAAATAATATTTTCAATCACATTAATAACTTTTTCTTCTTTTCCAAACACACATTCTCCATCAATCTACTATTTCAGAATACATTCTTTCAAAATAATGTGGTTCAAACACACTTAAATGAAATAGGTGTGGCGTGTTTGTGAATTTTAACCTGACAATTGATTTTTGTGTTGGTGTGATTTAACTTTGTGTAGTCCGTCATCCATGTAGGCAATGACTATAGAAGGAAGTTTACCAATGAATAATGAAGTTCAATTTTATAAAGTTTAATGAGCAATGTGATGCAAATTTAAGTATATTAATTAAGCTTCTGTTTGACACACATTCTTTCAAAATTTATTTTCAACCACACATTTTTCAATAAAATAATATTTTTCATCACATCAATAATTTTTCCTTACTTTTTAACCACATATTTTTCGTTATATCACTAATTAAAATACATAATTTCTTCAATAATATCCATCAAACACACATTTTCCAAAGATGGGCTCATGTTCAAACAATTAACTCCAATTTTCAGATACTCATTTTTTTCTTTATAAAAATTGAGAATCAAGAATAGAACACTAGCCGTGGATAACGTACACACGGCTGGGGGCTTTAGATTGGTAAAGATACCTGATAAAATTATACACACAAAGCAGTAGAGTGAGTGAGGAGGATTAAGGGAATCATTCTATAGTAAATTTTTATTTTATTTTTTCAAATTCAAATGTTAATTTTTGCTAATTGAATCGGTCTACTCATCATTTGCAATTCAATGTTGAATCCCCTTTGCAGCAGCAGAAGCAGAAATCACGAATTCTGTTATTTAATCCCTTCCAAAGCCCTCCTAAATCCCTCACCCCAAATCCCTCGTTTCTTCTTCTCCTTCCCAAGATTACCCTTTAAACCCCTCCTTCATCAAGCTTCCGCCTCCGCCGCCGCCGGAGGGGGAAGCAGTGCGGATTCCGGAACTCTCCCGCAGTCTGCCATCCAACGTATCGCTGAAAAGCTACGTAGCCTCGGCTATGTCGAAGAGGGCAAAGAAAACCTAGAAAAAGTTAAAAACTATAATGGGTCTCCACCTGGTGAAATATTTGTTCCACTACCCACCAAATTGCCTAAGTACCGTGTTGGGCATACACTTGACCCAAGCTGGAGCACGCCCGAGAATCCTGTGCCCGTGCCCGGGTCGGGGAACGCGATACAGAATTTTCACGAGTTGAGGCGTGGGGTTTTAAAGGAGGAGGAGGAGGAGAGGTTGAGGAGAAGGGGAGAGGAGAAAGGAGGAGACGCTCCTAGCTTGGCGGAACTCACATTGCCGGGGGAAGAGTTAAGGAGGTTGAGGTCAATTGGCATTGGATTGAAGAAGAAGTTAAAGGTAGGAAAAGCCGGGATCACTGAGGGGATTGTGAATGGAATTCACGAGCGGTGGAGGCATTCTGAACTGGTGAAGATCAAGTGTGAGGATATGTGTAGGTTAAACATGAAGAGGACTCATTTTCTATTGGAGGTTAGATCTTGCTTATGTCATTATTATGGCAGAATTGAGCAATGACATGCAAAATTCAGAAACTGTGTATCGATAGTTCTGGTTTGGCTTTTTATGCTCAATGACATTAAGAGGAAAAGCCAATACAGTTATTACCATTCTCGTTCCTTGGTTAGTTGAGTGTAAGTGAGGTGAAAAGTTGAGGATTTTCTCAAATATCTGCTTAAATACATGAAAGGGCTTTCAATGTTAAATTGCATCATCCGATGGCTAATACCAAGCAAAAGAAAATTTACTAATTTTTATTTTAGTGATGTCGAACTTTCAATTAAGGCAGCTTTTTCCATATAATCTTGAGCGCAGACTTGCAGCTTGACATCTGACATTTATAATCAAATCCTTATTTGAAAGAGAGGTGCACCAGCAAACTTTTGTAGGGGGATATTTACTTACGAGGAAGGGATTTTATTGAAAAGATGGTTTGCTCTCATTTTAACTGAGCGACATCTTATGAATTGTAAATTTTGATCTAATTTGAGTTTCTTCAAGTCTGATGCATTTAAGGATTGAAGTTTACATAAAATTTTAGAAGCTGATCTTATGTAATAAGTCATCAGTATTCATGTTAAAATAATCTAGCTGGCCCTTAAATTGAGATCTCAACATGCACTTGGTGAATAGTAATAGAACAGTCATAGAAAGCTAATATCCATTGAACAACTAATTAATCTGCTAGTTTCGGAAATGTCCATGTATTTCTTATCTCACTTCGAATTCTTTTGAAATGTTTTCAGAGAAAAACTGGAGGTTTAGTTATTTGGAGATCTGGAAGCAACATAATATTGTACAGAGGATCCAATTACAAGTATCCTTACTTCTTTACTGATAATAATTCGACAGATGATGCTTCCAATGAAGCTTCTCTTGATCTGGTTATGGATGATGGAGTACATGATGGAAGGGATACATTATCATCAGGCACTCATGCTGTGAAATCTTCTGGACCAAACTCATTAACAGGCATCTCTCATCCACCTTTGATACAAGGTGTAGGTTTAGCACATAGAGTACGATTTCAGTTGCCTAGTGAGGCTCAACTTGCTGAAGAAGGTGACATGCTGTTGGAAGGACTTGGTCCACGCTTTACTGATTGGTGGGGATATGATCCTTTACCGGTTGATGCTGATCTTTTGCCAGCAATAGTTCCTGGATACAAGAGACCATTTCGTTTACTTCCCTATGGAGTGAAAAGTAAACTGACAAATGATGAAATGACAACATTAAAGCGACTTGGTCGGCCTTTACCGTGCCATTTTGCTTTAGGTTAGTTCCCTCCCACTGGATCGTCTCTTGGTTGGTAATGTTACTTTAGGGGGGATGGTCATTTTTTACCTAATTATGATTTCAATTGATTCCACGTAATAGAAGATCCTCTTGGAAACCACAGCCCCTGCACCGGGTGGGAGTGGTTCTTAAATCTATTGAACTAGGAGTAATATGCAGTCCCTGTATTTACAAATGTTTGGTGGTTGAATGTAATTATTGACAAACATCTAACTCCTCCTATTGTCTTTATCACAGGCAGAAATAAGAAACTTCAAGGACTGGCTGCTTCCATTGTTAAGCTGTGGGAGAAATGTGAAATTGCAAAAATAGCGATCAAGAGAGGAGTCCAAAACACAAACAGTGAAATGATGGCTGAAGAGCTGAAGGTCTGTGACATATACTTGATATCTTGAATCTGATCAATGTGCCGCGCGGTAGTACTTTTGTGTAAAGGTCTCATGATGCCGGAGCTGTACGTTTTGGTACATAACTTTTCGTGGATATATTTTTACTAGTGAACTTCTGCAGTGGCTAACAGGAGGAACCTTGCTTTCACGAGATAAGGAATTCATTGTCTTTTACCGAGGAAAGGATTTCTTGCCAGCTGCAGTCTCTTCAGCAATAGAAGAGCGGAGAAAGTATGGGATGGATGGGGCGAAAACGGGGACAGATCATGACTTGAATGTGAAAGAACACAAACATGGGACCGTGGAATATGGCCCTCAAGATGGACATCACAAGTCTGGTGACAAGACATTGAAGCTTCACTCTGAAGAAAGGAAATTGAGGCATACAGAGTCAGCTATCGAAAGAACGAACGCTAAGTTGTCCATGGTAGGAATTGACAAGCGAATATAGTTGTAAGATTCTTTTGCCATCTCTTCTTCGTATTTCTTATGTTAATGTTTTACTTTTTATTGCAGGCATTGGCTAAGAAAGCCAGGGCGGAGAAACTTTTAGGAGAGTTAGAAAAGGAAGAGATTCCTCAACAACTTGAAATTGATAAAGAGGGCATTACTGAAGAAGAAAGGTATATGCTGAGGAAAGTGGGTCTGAGGATGAAACCTTTTCTTCTTTTGGGTGAGTGTTCATATTCTGCAAGAGCCTTCCAGCATCAAAATTCTAGTTTGTGGGCATATAAAAAGCATAGCATTTTAAATTCCTCAGCATAGGGCTCAATGTCACAGTAATTGTTTGATTATCTTCTCTTTCAATTCTCAGGTAGGCGAGGAGTTTTTGATGGAACAGTTGAAAACATGCATCTTCACTGGAAATACAGGGAATTGGTTAAGGTTTTGATAGGCAGGAGGACCATTGAAGAGGTCCATGGAGTAGCACGGAGTTTAGAGGCAGAGAGTGGTGGAATATTAGTTGCAGTTGAGCGAGTCAGCAAGGGCTACGCAATCATCATCTACCGTGGAAAGAACTATAAACGTCCTGCTTCTTTGAGGCCTCAGACACTTCTGAGTAAAAGAGAAGCAATGAAACGCTCAATAGAGGCACAACGTCGTGAGGTGTGTTCACTGAAGGACAGGACTTGTGTTTTCCTTTTTATTAGTCCACTCCATAAGGGGACATGAAAATGATTTAGTTATCCCAAAAATTATGTTCTACTTTTCATTTTGAATAGTCTTCATTATGAGTGACCTACTATAAATATATATCCATTCTTTTAAACAGAATGCCAGCTCTACTCATCATCAGAAAAATAAGTCACGGTAATCTGGGAACTATTGATTAATATGAGCATTATAGACATCAGATATGCTGAGGAAGTTTTTCTCTAATTTCATGGGTATTCATGTGGGGAGGGTAAATACAGCATCATAAAAAGGAATTCTTGATTCTCTAATGGGTTATTACAATGTCTGGGAGGTATATTCTGGCCTGTTGAAAAACTCTCTACTTTATTCTACATTTTTTTTTTTTTGGCTCCAAGAACTTAAGTTGGGAAATACAGATACAACTTTCTCGCATGATAAAGGGTTCTGTGTTGTGTTTTTACACCTTTCCCCTTTTTCTCTGTTCTTTTCTTGACATTTCTAGCAAATGTTGGCTGATGTATCTTATGAATCTTGCTATCGCATGCAGTCCTTGAAATTACATGTTTTGAAGCTCACACAGAACATTGACGAATTGAAGCTTAGACTGGTAACTTTGTTGTTGAATTTATTTTTATTTCTTTCCCAGCCAGTTGGTTTATTAACTTGATGTTTTAATGATTATACACTTGTATCCAGTCCCATGCTGAGGATAGGGATTCAAATGACATACAGTTTGCCAAAGATTTGGAACTTGAAGTGGTAAATTCTCTTTGATACTTTCATTATCCGTGCTTCTCTCTGTCAGGTTTATGTGTATCAATCCAGGCCAAGCTTTTTCAAAATGTTATCATCATGCAGGTCAAAGAGGGGGAGATGGATAAAGTTCATGTTAATCAGGATGCCAAATCTGATAGAAATCCTGAAATTGATCACCATACCTACTCTGGAAGTCCCAGCTTAGAAGAGGTGAAAAGCTAACATTTAGTACTTGTTTGGGAAGCTTAAAAAGTTGCTAAAAAGTTTGGTCAAAGTGACAATTAATTTTAACCACATATTTCATGAGACCCACTACTTTTATCAACTTTTCATCCACACATTTCATTAACTTTTATCAAAATCTATTAAAAATTTTATCAAAATGTTTGTCTAACAACCCTTTAAAATGGAACTCCTTTATGATCTAAGCACTTCTTGGTTTGAGTCTTTGAGTTGAACACTTAATTGGCAAGATATATACATTCAGGAATAAATATACCTGATCCCTATAATAAAAATAAATAAAGTGTTCAGGTATGCACATAGTAATTAAAACTTAAAAATTAATTATTTGATTTAAACTTGTACGGATGAAAATGAACTTCCGATTAAACCAAGTTAACTGTGCATAAAATGATCTTTTAACGATCAAAAACATGGACACAATATACACAGGTGGCAATAGCTGTTTTAGTTCACCATCTACTTTGTTCAAACAGTAGGTTTACCTTGGGCATGTCTTACAATCAATATATGGAATATCTTTTCTTGCCTCCTGTATAAATACTTGATTCCTTATTTTGGTCTTCTCTTACATCTATACTATACCATTACTCATTATCATGTAACTCTTCCTTGAGGGAAAAGGTTGCTAGCAATCTGAAATGGCAAAACGACAATATAATGTGCAGAGGCTGGTGAAATATTATTCATATCTATTCTCAGTATGCAGAAATAATGCTTCGGAAGTTAATTTTTACATAACTCGTGTTCTTTGCTGGTTAGTGTTCAGGCAGTAAGTGCTGCCTGGTATTTATGAGCGAGCCATGTACTTCTTTTTTCTTATAATTGTCTTCTAACTGCAAAATTGCTTGAACACTCACTTGTGTGAATACCTTTTTACTATCATTGTTGAAGGCTAGAGGAAGCCATGAGGCTGTTGTAACTTGTATGGACACAATGGGTTACATGGACGCTGCAATGGTTTCTGTACATCAACAGGACTTGGGAGAATCTCTACAATCTGAGGCCAAGGTGGAAGATGTATTCGATGTATCTGAAGCAGGTCTTCAACTTAAATCAATAACCAAAGAAACCAAAGGTTCTTTGGATTTAAATATGCAAGATGATATCGAGGTAAATTTTAGAAACTGCTGAGGACTATCTATATTTATATGCGTGTATTTTGCTCCTTATGAGAACACAATCTTCCTGAATAATTTCTAATGTGTTGTGTTATACGCTTTTTTAGTCACCAGATCAGACAAGCTCTTCTGCCACTGCTTATGTCCAGCCTCTCTTTTGCGACAATAAAGCTATGACATCCAATGTTGGTTTTCGAGAGGCTATGTTAGAATCTTCAATAGACAAATCTATGGAGAAGGGGTCTCCTGGAACACCTTTCAGAGCTAGACGACTTTCCAACAGAGAGAGGCTTCTTCTACGGAAACATGCCCTCAAGCTGAAAAGGCTACCTGTGCTTGCCATAGGTAAAACCTCTGTACTGTTCGTTACTGTTGAAGTCCAAATTCGTGATTTTTTCATCTTTATGTTATTTCCTAGTTAGTATTCCGTTTATATGAAACTGTTGAAAACAATCTTTTACCTTTGAATATTTCTGTTTGCACTATTGTGATATTCTGTGTCCATATGATGGTTGTATTTCTGATTACTTTTGATGTGCATAATTTATGTATGTGGAAGCCATTCTCCAACAACCCTCTCCTGTAACATGGATAAGCTTACCTGTTTCCTCGTATACATTCATATTAAGATAAATAGGTATATTGAGCTGGAGTTGTAATTTGATTTGATTACGAGCATCCAGATTCCCCTTCATACATTCCCTTTATCCATTTTGTGTTCGTGACTCAAGTCTTTTACTTCTCTGTCGTGGGAAAACTTGGAAATCTTTTCCCTATTATTTTTATTAGGGAAGAGAAATGTCATTGCCGGTGTTGCTGAAGCCATTAAAGAACATTTTCAAAAGCATCCTCTTGCCATAGTGAATGTTAAAGGCAGAGCCAAAGGGACATCAGTCCAGGAGGTGATTTTCCAACTGGAGGTCTGTATCTGAGAATCTTTTTAAGTGCCTGTATTTGTTTAGATCATGCAAATTGAAGAAAAACATATTTGCTAAACTTAAAAGTTGGTTTAAGTAACTGTTTTTTCCAAACATGTTTCAGCTTTTTTAGAAATCACCTTTTTTTGGAGATTGTTAGTTCGAATATTTACTTCTTTAGAAGTAATTCTTTACTTACTGTATGAAAAAAGTACCTATACTTTGTTTAAGCTTTAGACAATTATGCTCAAACTCTCTTTTATAATTATCCTGTCAGCAAGCAACGGGTGCTGTTCTGGTGTCTCAAGAACCCAGCAAAGTCATACTTTATCGAGGTTGGGGAGCTGGAGAGGAGTTTCCCCAAGCAACTGGAAAGGTGAACAAAGATTCGAAAAATGACTTAGCAGACAGAGAGAGTAATGTTCGACCAGTTATATCTCCTGAGCTCATATCAGCGATCAAACTTGAATGTGGATTGCAATGAATTAATGAACGGCAATCAATCTATAGGAAATCATAGGTTGAAGCATATTTCTAAAGGCAACAAGAAACTTTTATCTAGCCATTTTCCTTTGGGCATTGAGTACTCGGGTAAAGTTCTTTTCACTTACCATTCAAAGAGAGTCTGTTGCGATTACATGTGGGATAATATTCTGTTGTGGACTATTTTTCATGGTACTTGACCCTTGAAAACAAGGCTCTTGGTATCACATGCATGTCGCTGAGAGTGGTAACTTGGGGCTGATTGACTGTCATTGCTCCTCTCTTTCAGGACCCATTGTCTAAAGGAATAAATATTACACATGACAAATGTGGCTAGGTTATCTTTGTCTTTCAGTAAGCACCATTCCCCACCCATGTTTGGGCATGAAGATTGGTAAGATTCTCGGGTGAAACTTTAATGGTAACTCGCTAGCTGTACATTATATGTAATCCATACATGTTTGGGATAACAATTACAACTTCCAACCCTTCATCATTTGTAAATTTTCGAGATGTATGCATGTGTGCATATATATGTTATTGTATTGTGAAAGTCATGCCGGAAAAACTGATCATCTCATTTTAGTGATAGGTGGCAATAATGTTTTTTGAGATCGTTTCTGAATTCTGATTGTTCATATTTTTTTTATATGGGTTGGGGATGTTTGACAAGCTATACAGGCAGGGAATAGGCCAAGATGTCTACTAGTCTTGCATGTTTAGCATGTCAAAAGTACTATCTTTTGATCGATTATATTTCAATTTATTGTACTAAACATTTGATTACTATCAAGATTTTAATTTTCATAATTCAAAACTGTGTTATCCTCTTTATTTAAAGGCTTGGTTGTCTTGGAATTATTTATTTTAATTTTTAAAGTTTTTGTATGTTTATGAAAATAGAATATGAAAAAATGAGGGAAAGAAATATACCCGTATAGATTTCACATAATTTGGCTTTCCATATTTTCCAAGTTGGTCAAGTTGAAAACGCGACTAGCTTTGTTGTTCAGGTATTTATAACATAAATATATAAACGTGGATAAAGAAAAGAGTTAAACATATTAGTTTTTAATGGATTTAAATTAAGAGCGTGTTTGGGAGTGATTAAAATTCGATTAAAATTGAAAATATAGTCGTTATTGGGTCTTACTCGTCTAATAAAAGTCAACAATAATGGCTAGTTTTTCAATTTTAATCTTTATCGAACGCTCCTGAACCTAATGTTGTTTTGTACTGATCTTTTGATTAAAACTAATTTTGTAGTCGAAGTGGTCTTAGTTCTACAATTTTTTTAGGGTTTATAAATTCATTTAAATTCTAATTCTTGACATAAACTAATAATTTGATTTGCCCTTTCATTTTCTAAGGTAGAGTCATCTCACTTCCATCAAACAGGCTGTCGAGCACACTTGGCCAACCCTCAAGGTAGTATGTGTGACTAATTTCATATCAAATACTATGGACCCAAGTGTCTGACAAGATATTTCAAATAGTGTTTTGTAAATTCGTGTCCAATATCTTGGGTATGGACACGAGTTTGACTAGACTGTTGGTTCCAGTTTGTGACACAACCCGTCCCAAGAACACAATATTCAACAAGGAAAACATAAAGAGCACGAATATTTTTGACCGAAACTCCGGAGGTTGAGTGACCGTTTTAATCATTTAATCACCCATTAAGAATCCATGACGAGTACGCTCAAATTTTCTAGTACAATCTCAAATGACAAGGCAAAGGGTTTGATTATAAAGATGAATTAATGTCTTTCAACAACTAGCATAAATTAATCAACTCACGAAGAGGGGTTTACTGCCGTCAAAGGTTCATATCAATCATCCTCTATACAATAATTTCACTCAAAAAATTATAGAGAATCGAAGACTATGAACACTACAAAAACGGAATTTCAAAAAAGTTGCCAGGGTTACACTCCAGGAGTCGTGGAATAATATTGGCTTCGAATCCCATAGCCCCGATGTGGTGAAGAAGACTAGAGGACCACGAGGTTCACGTGTCAACATCGGGGTAGTGGAGAATGAAGGTTTGCTCTAACTGAGTAGAACTCTAAATTTATGTGTGTCCCCCAAAATGTGAATTCAATGGGCACCATTATCACGTGTCAATCATCAAAGTAAAATCAAGATTTAGTTAATAAAGCGTGTTTCAAAGACGCGTTTTTAACGAATTCAGAATCTTCAATTGGATCAAGCACAACTTGGTCGGGTCATGTATATGGATCAGATCAAACTTGGAGCCATCATCAATTTCTTTGGGGCTCAACAATTTCAGCAACATAAAAATACTTCACAATCAAGCACAACTTGGTCGGGTCATGTATATGCTCTCTTACCTGTTACAAAAACACAGAGAAAAAATTAGTAATGTTCAAGTTTAAAAATACTTTAAAGAATTCTAGAATTTTTTTTATATGTATTACGTTTGTACCTACATCTGCTGAATTTATTGTAGTTGAAATTTTAACCAACTCTATATCACTTCTTTCAGTTACGTATTAATAAAATGATACTGAACATCAATATGTTTTGTTCTATCACGAAATATAAGATTTTTACTTAAGAAAATAACAATTTGATTTTTACAACAAAGTTCCACATCACTTTTCATAAAACTTAATTCATTTAACAAACCTTTCAACATGCAGTCCTCCTTTTACTGCTTCGACGGCAGCTGTTGGATTGTGTACCCATATAGTATATTTTGCTATTTTGCCGTGATAAAATAATAAATTGTAATAAATAAATTGTGATTTTATTTATTTACTATTGAACGTGCGAATTAAAGTGTCTTAAGATGTAATAATGTAAGTTAGGTACTTGCGTTGAGAAGTACAATGTGACACAACTTATATTTTGATCATAGATAATTTATTCACAACCAATGCACAAGGGTGGCACCTTGTACTGGAAGATTGTAGTGTTGAACGATTTACAATTCGGGTTTGTTATTTGCTCTTATCACAAAAATAGTAAATGTGACACTAGTACACTTGGAATATATTGAACGGACCAAGTGTCACTTTAATTCTATAGCATGATCGTGCGGAGAATTAAATTCAACTTGATCACCTTTTGTATCATCTAAATCCCTTGATAGTGTTATATATATATTTTCGTGATTTTAATGGTACTTTGATTTTCCAATAGATAAGATCAATTTGATTGATAAAATATGTTGGTGAGTTGGAAACTTGATAATGAGCGAAATAAAAAACATGAATTCCTGTCAGGAGTAGTCGCCCTGACAAATGGGTAGGGTGGCTACTTAAATATTTTCTGTTGAGCGGTTAAAATTCGAACTCAGTGTTTAGCGACAGCTAAATTTTGACATGTGATTAGTTTATAGGACTGTTGAAGAAACCAATACTTATGTTAGTGAGTATAATTAGAGGGGAAAATTGTCATTTATGCTTATAATTAATTATCGAATCTCGAATAGGATAAAATACATATACGATAGGTTAGATAAAAGTATTACAGATTTATACGCTTCTATGATCTTATATTACAAGAGTTCAGTCTTTTACCTTTACAAAGAATAAAAAAAAAAGACCAATAATTAGAATATATGTTCTGAGTTATGTCCGATTAAGTCCATATTGTAGCTCTATAAAGTATTAAAACTTAATTGCAATTATTGTAGGCTTACTTGTAATTACAATAAAGTTTTTTACTAGTTGTAATCGCTATAAAAGTTGTAAACTTAATTGTAATTGTAATTGACGTTCTAGGACTACACATGTAATTAAATGTAAACTAAATATTGGATGTGGACTTTAATTAAAACTCATATTTGAATTGTAATTAAAACTCTTATTTGAGATTGAAATTATTATTGTAAATGGACTGGAATATCTTTATCTCTATAAAATGGTACTTTAAGTTAGTGAGTATAATTGGAGGGATAATTGGTCATTTATGGTCGTACCTAATTATCGAATCTTGAATGGGGATAAAATGCATATACGGCAAGTCAGAGAAAAGTATTATAGATTTATACGCTTTTATATATTACAAGAGTTCAGTCTTTTACCTTTTTGTGAAAAAAAATAAAGACTAATAATTAGAACAAAGTGGTCTAGGGTTATGTCCGATTAAGTTCCTATTGTAGCTCTATAAAGTATTTGGACTTAATTGCAATTATTATAAAAGTTTTGGGCTTAATTGTATTTACAATCAAGATTTTTACTTAGTTATAATCGCTATAAAAATTGTAAACTTAATTACAATTGTAATTGAAGTTTTAGGACTACACATGTAGTTAAATATAAACTAATTGGATGTGGACTTTAATTAAAACTTCTATTGGAATTGTAATTAAGACTCCTATTTAAAATTGAAATTATTATTGTAGATGGATTGGAATATCTTTCTCTCTCTAAATAGAAATTAGATGGACTAAAAATTCAAAAACAATCATAATACAGTAATTTCATGGTGTTCAAATTGGAGAGAGAAAATGTGAGAAAAAATATTTTTCTTATTGTCCAATCCAAAAATTAGTTTCTTAATTTAATTAAAAGTGGCCCACCCACCTATGTAGTCTCGACTTTGAAAAACATCATAGAAGACTTGGAGGTTTGGATCATCAAGTTTTTTGAATTAAAAGGTTGGGAGTTCGTAATTCAGAATTAATTCAATAACTAACCATCAAATCTAGGTAAATATTGAAATCCATAATTCTTGATTTAACATACGTGTGAACATCTAGACGACTTTATTTATTAAATTAAAGATTTTTTAATTTTTGGGTAATTCTGCTTCCGCATTTCAACTGGTATCAGAGCAATGTAGATAATTCACGAGCTTGTTATTTCTAAATCTTGATTGCATATTCAAATTGAGCGATATCTAGGAATAATTTATTATATATTGATTGAATGGTTTTAAACTGTGATTCAATTATTTGTGGTCAATTCTTGATATACTTCGTTATTTCAAGTGTGTGACAAGATAGGTAGACTACGACTCCATCTTGATTTAATTTTCTTTTCAATTAGAGTCAAAATTGTAAGCCTACGGGATATAGGATCTATGTAATTTTGAAATTCATGTAATTGTTCGGTCTTGTAAATTGATTAAAGATCGAGAGGATGAAAGAGCATTCAAGAATTTACAGCAGCAAAAAAATTCTATTTAATTCATTTGGTGACAACATCAAACTGTTGCTTCCTAGCTGCAGCAATTGATCTATTGCTGCTGGATCAGCAGCAATTGTTGTTGATCTGGGCAGCAAGCAGCAATTTGCTGTCGCCCGTGGTAGCAGCTTGATGCTATTGTCCGGGCAGCAGTTTGCTATGTTTGGCATCGTAAATCCATCTGGGTCTGTTTTTGTACGGACTAGGTCAAATCTAAATAAGTCGGGTTTGGAATTAATTATTTTTTACAGATACGGTGATAGAGTCCTATTGTTGTTTGGATTTGCTACTGTTGGATCCTTAAAAAAATTTGGACTTCAAATTTAGATTAAATATTAGGCTTACATTTAATTAGTTTTTAATTTAATTCTTGAGTTGTTTTTGGACCACAAATAATTGTTAATTTATCACTTTATGAATAATTTAAATTATTGTTTGAAATATTATCGTTCTTGATATCATGACATATAGATTTATTTTTTACAGTACTCGTGATACTATGAATAGGATGCATATCATTAAACACCGATTTTTCTTTGATTAATTTAATTTAGATTAATTTTTTTTGGATAGAAAAACTGTAATAATTGAATTGTATGTTATTTGATTAATATAAACAGTTGGTAATTATTTAATATTAAAATTCATTATTTTAAAAATATTGAGCGGGAGAGGGTATTTATTTAAATAAAAACTTTTGGTCTCATTTGGTCAATCCATAAGTAAAGTAACACATTTGCCTCGTGCCGATAATGGAACGGACTCTCTATAGGAGGGCTGCAGAATTTAGAGTTACTTGATTGGATTTCTTTATAATAAGATCGTTTGGATACAATATAATTTGTGATTATCCTATAAACGACGAAATTATTTCATGTATCTAGAGATCGGGACAAATATTATACACTCAAATCAAGATCATCTACGAACCTTCTATAGAGACTCTTGTTTATGATTTTGGTGACCAAATAAAACGATACTAGACTTGTATAGACGTTTGTCGTCATATATGATTTGTCTAGTATGAGGATCTCAATTTGATCAGTATACACAGTGACTTTTCCTATAGAGGGACATGTTGGATTACAAGGATGAAGTAGTCGTTGCATTATTGTAGTTGATGGATCTACATGTGCATTCGTGCATCATATGCTAAATTTTTATTTTCTGTTCAAATTTAATATGCAATGTACGATTATTTTTATACGAAATATCACTTGGCCCAGTTTTTCATTCTAAAACAAAATCAACTAATCGGGAGAATTATGTGGATTGGAAAGGTAATTTGATATTTGCGCTCAATGTGGAAAAACTTGTGTTTGAGAGATATACTGATTTAAGACCATGTGACAAGTCTAAAAGGCTGGATATGTTGAGTGGGAGACTGGAAACAAGGTGACTCATTTTGACTTTGGTGTCAAACATATTATAACAAAAGGCTTGAAAGTCAGATTGCCTCAAATGACATACTATAGACCCTTCAGGGCATGTTTGGTCATTAAAGTAGGAAGACTCTATTGAAGCCATTTGTACCTTATAGAACATCTGCCTAAAATCCAGAGTGCCTATGAAGTTTCATAGTTTGACCATGATTGCACAAATATGGGTAAAATTCCGAGTGCAACCATCGATCAAGGAGACTTAGTTTGACATGGTATTGAATCATTTACCTAATAATTTTTCATAGTTTACTATGGACTATCACTTGACAAGATGAAGATACAATTAACTGAGTTGATGATAGAGTTGTAATGTGGAACGTGGTCTTAAGAGTACAATGACAATGCTCGTGCATCATTTGGTGGCTCCTCTGGTTCCAAGCCAAAAGGTAAATTTGGAAAGAAGATGAAGAAAGCTATCAAGAAACAAAAAGACCAAAAATAGATGGAAAGCCTTGAGGCAAGTATTCCAACTGGGGTCAAAAAGGACATTGGAGAAAAACTGCCAGTTGCACTAGCTAGAAAGCAAAGTGCAGGTAAAGTTTTTCGTTACTGAGTATTGTTTAGTGGTTGATACTACAAATTTCTGAGTTGTAGATTTTAGAACCATTAATCATATATGCATGTTGATACTGGGTGCTTCAGGAAAGTAGAAAACTCAGTGAATACCAATTTAAAATTATCGTTGGCATATGAGCAATAGTTTTAGCAAGAGCATAGGAGTATTTTATTTTTATTTCAGTAGTGGTAGGTGTTTGATTCTTAAACATTATTATTATGTCTCGCAAATATAGCAGAAATTTGATTTCTATTTTCTATTTAATAAGATAAGGTTATTTTGTAAATTCTACGCATGATGCACTTTATATTTTAAAGAATAAAGCTCCTATTTATGCTAGATATTTGATGAATGGTCTTTATTTTGTAAATTGTACCATAAATGAAATAAATCTTACTTCTGTAAACTATAAATCAAATTCATATCGTACTAGTAATATATATATTTTTCATCTTATACTTGGATATAATAACCGTAACGGGATATAAAAACTCACTAGAGATGGCCCACTTAACATACTTAAGGTCGAACCATTGCCAGTTTGTGTTTCTTGTTTGGAATTTAAAATGACCAATAGATCCTTTTTTTATTATCAAAAGGACATAGAACCAAAGATGTATTGGAACTAGGTCATTCTGATACATGGGACCTATGAATACACTTAAGAAAGTTGACTATGAGTATTTCTTTATAAATGATTACTCTAGCTTTAAATACATTTACCTAATGGCTTGAAAGTCAAATCCTTTTGAGAAATCAAAAGAGTTTTAGACTAAGGTCGATAAAATTTGGGTAAGAGTATTAAGACACTTCAATATGATCGAGGCAACGAATAGCTATCGGGGAAATTCAAGAACAACTTAACAGAAAATGGTATTGGTCCTTAATTGGATACGCCCTTACACCCCGAAGAGTGGTGTTTTAGAAAGAAGAAACACGACATTGTTAGATATGGTTAGGTCAATGAAGAACCTCACAACTCTACCTATCTCATTTTGGGATATTCACTGAAAACAGTTGGATATATTCTTAACTTTGTTCCTTCTAAGTTTATTCTCAAGATTGTCCAGAAATTTTAGAATGGATTCAAGTTTTACTTGCATCATATCCAAAATTAGGGGGTCCAACTCAGGTGCTGAAAGGAAATGCAGAAAAGTTGGAGTCTAAGTTAGAGATATGCCTGTTTTGTGGGATACCCTAAAGATACCGAGGGATAGTTTTATGGTCTTTAGATATGAAGGTCACAAATGCAACCTTTCTAGAGGATGAGTATATTAATAAACGTCAGTCTAAGAGTAAGGTATGTTGGAAGAAATAAGTGGGAAAGATTCCATCACCATCAATTTCGAAACATAACCTGGGGATAGACATCCAATAGTGTCAATTATACTTGGTCAACGTGATCTGATTAGGTGATATGAATTGTCATTTGATCTTATAGATCAAAGAAAGTTGAAGGTAATGAAAAGGTAATGGCGTTACCTAACGGTAATGCCAACATTGTGAAAATATTACAATTTAAGATCAATTGCCCCTTAGACAAAGACGAATGACTATCAATTCACCTTCAAGGTACTTGTTGAGTAGAGAGTCCAATCTAGTGATCTCCATGGTACAAGGTGATTATCTGACTTCATTTGTGAGGTTATGGATGCAACGATCTATTTATGGATCGAAGTAGACATCGAAATCTTGAAATAAGGTATTCGACAAAGTGATTTAAGACATATGATTTTAATCAGAACTTTGATGAACCCTGTGTCTATAAGGAGATAAATGAGAAAATTGTATATTTTTTTTCCAGTGCTTATGTAGAGGATATTCTACTCATTAAAAATAATGTGAGTGCATTATCATCTACTAAAGCGTCATTAGCCCAACAATTTCATATGAAGGACTTAGTGAAGCTAGATATGTTCTAGATTTTAGATCTTAAAGAGATCGAAAGAACGAGATGATAGTTTTGTCCTCACATGTTGACAAGATACTCGTCAATTTGCTATGCAAAATTATGCCATTCAAGCATTGAATCCAACTCTCTAAGGATTAGTCCCCTAAGACTCCTAAAAAGATTAAGTACATGAGTAGGATACCTAATGTGTTGGCAGTGGGCAGTCTCATGTATGCTATGTTGTCTAATAGACCTGACATTTATCATACTATTGATATAGTGAGTTCCTAGGATCGAAACATTGAATGGCGATAAAGCATATCATTTAGTACCTACGGAGAACAAGGAATTATATGCTCTTCACTAGATCTTGTTTCGATGGGTTAAAGTATTCGGACTTCCAGAGTGATGAAGATTGTCACAGGTCTAGATCAATATCATTGTTTACACTTGATGGTGGGGCTATTATTTGGAGAAGTATCAAGCAATTATGCATTGCTAATTCCACCATTGATGTTGAGTATTTGGCAACTTGTAAAATACTAAATTGGTTGTATGACCAGAAATTCTAACGAACATCAAGGTGGTGCTTGCATCTGCACAACCCTTTACATTGTATTGGGATAACAGTGGAACTGTAGCGTATGTTAAGAACCAAGAGTCATCAGAGATGTACAACATTAAATGGAAATACCATCTCTTAAGGAAGATAGTTTGTAGAGAAAATGTGGTTCTCGATAAGATTCTTATTTGGATAACCTTGTAGACTCGTTTACTAAAAGCTTGTGGACTAAGGTTTTTGAGAGACATCTACCAGACATAAGGCTGCAAGACTATGTGAGTTAAGAGTGTTGTTTCCACGAGAAATAATGTCTAATTTGTTGTTCAATAGTTTTATCAAATTTGAAATGTAGCGACAAAAGATAATTGTGTTTTGTTATTTATACTAATTTTTACTCTGAGAAAATATATAAATATGATGTTTTTTTTAATATGTGAATGCTTGTATTGGAATCATGAATCATCATATTTCTATCTATTTCAATTCTCAATATTCTATACTAATTATAAACTAACAAAACAAATAAAATATTTATATAATACGTGAATGTTTGTATTGGAATCGTGAATCCCCCTATTATAATCTATTTCAATTCTCAATAATTAATCTAATAAATTCATGCATTTTTAACACATATACTCTAGAGCAAGTGGGAGATTTGTTGGGTTGTATGTCCATATAGTATATTTTGATGTGTTAAAATAATAATTTGTAATAAATAAATTCTGATTTTGTTTACTTATTGCATTTATTTATTGTTGAGCATACGAATTAAAGTTCCTTATGATCACTTGTGATAATAAAAATTGTGTATTTGTGTTGAGAAATACAGTGTGACACAACTTATATTTTGGATATAAATAATTTGTTTACAACCAATGTATAAGGGTTGGCATTTTGTACTAGAAGGTTGTAGTGTTGATCGATTCACTATTTGGGTTTGTGATTTGTCTTTATCGTAGAAATAGTTAAAGCTAACATTAGTACACTTGAAGTGTATTAAATGGACCATGTGTCGAGTTTAGTTCTATAACATGACCGTGCGGAGAATTAAATTCCATTTGATTGTGTATTTTATCTAAATCCCTTGACAAAATTATGTATATATTTTCGTGATTTTAATGGTTCTTTAATTCACTAGTGGGTGAGATCAATTTGATTGATCAAATATCTCAGTAAGTTGAAAACTTGAGAACGAGCAAAGTAGAGCACATGAATTTGTGTCAGTAACTATCGCCCTAAAAAGTAGGTTGAGTGGCTACTTAAATATTTTCTGTTGAACAATTAAAATCTGAACTCAGTGTTTAGGGACAACTAAACTTCGACATCTATAATTTGTTCATAAGACCGTTGAAGAAAATGATACTTAAGTTAGTGAGTATAATTAGATGGCAAAATGATCATTTATGCTCGTTCCTAATTATAGAATCTCGAACAGGGATAAAATACATATATGATAGGTTAGAGGAAAGTATTACAAATTTATTAGCTTTTGAGATCTTATATATTCCAAGAGTTCATTTTTTTGCATTTTTTTCAAAAAAGAAAAGACTAATAATTAGATTGTGTGATCTATAGTAATTATTGGAGCTTGGATAATATATGTCTGATCATGTCCATATGGTAACTCTATAAAGTATTGGACTTAATTGTAATTATTATACAAGTTTTGGGCTTAATTGTAATTGCTATAAAAGTTGAAAACATAATTATAATTATAATTGAAGTTTTAGGACTACACATGTAATTAAATGTAAATTAATTGGATGTAGACTTTAATTAAAATTTCTATTTGGATTTTAATTAAAACTCCTATTTGAAATTGGAATTGTTATTGTACATGGATTTTTACATCTTTATTTCTATAAATAGGGATTAGATGGATATAGAAATCCTAAAACAATCATAATACAATAATTCCATAGTGTTCAAATTGGAGACGGAGAGAGTTAGAGAAAGTCCAAGATTTAGTTTGTTGATTTAATTAAAAGAAGGACCCTACCTACCAGTGTTGTCTCGACTTTGGAGAATACCGTAGAAGACTTGAAGTTTGGAGCATCAAATTCTTGAAATTAAAATGGCTAAAAGTTTGTGATTCAGAATTGATCATCGAATTTAGATAAATATTTGAATCCTTAATTCTTAATATAACATACACGTGAACATCTAGACAATTTTTTTTATTAAATTAAAAAAATTAATTTCTGGGTAATTCTGCCGCATTCCAACAACATGTATTCTACCTCAATTGAAGATAATGCAACTAACTTTTGGAAGTTGTGATTTCCAACTAATGCATGTTCCATTTATAACAAATATACATATGTAGAAGTAGATTTCTTATTATCTGAGTTTTAAGCAAAATCGGAATCTATATATACTAACAGATTACGACTATTTTTACTAGTTTTGAACATCAGTCCTAAGTGTTGTGTTCATTTAAGATACCTAATCAATTTTATCATTGCTTCCCAATGAAGTTCACCTTAATAACTCATAAATCTAATCAATATACTAACAACATATGCAATATAATGTTTAGTGTAAATAATAACATACATAACAAATCCAACAACATTAACATAAGGCACATTTACCATTCTATTCATTTCTTCTTCAGAGTTATGTGATAGTTCAGAGTCTCATATAACCAAATAAAGGAAAACTAATAACTATAATCATGAAGTGAATTTTCTTTTTTTAACAACTTTATCAGTATAAAAATCATGTATGAAAATAGTTTTCCATTTACTCAATCCCTCTTTTATTTCATTCCCAATATCTTTCTAACAAGACCTAAATCTTTTATTTCAAGTTCTGATTTCTTTAATGGAATTAAGTGTAACAGAATTATGTCTAGCCAAAAGCATATCTTCTACACATAAAAGCAAATAAAAGAATTTAGATTTTTCATCTCTTTTTATAATAGAAACAGGAATCATATCACTTTTCTTAAAATTTAGACCTTAAATATAACAGTCAAATCTCTCATACTATTGTCTATGTGTCTGTTTTAAATGATGTAATGATGACCTATTGGAAGAGGTGAAGCTAAGAAGATGCTTTTGTAGGTTTAAAGGCTAGTTATTTCGGAAATGAGCTGCAACAGATCGTGGCACCTCGTTTCGACAATGGAAGCTCGACCTCTACAAGGCAGCTCAGTTGAGGTGACGACATCACTTCAACTACTATTTGATAGCCTCGGTTAGACCAGGTGGGCTGATAATGTGAAAGGGGTTTGTGGTAGCATGTTGCTAACACCACGTGGTTAGTGGTTAGAGCCACGTAGAATGAGGTGTAACGACATTTCCAATCGGGCAAATTTGGTAAAAGTCGAGAAGTGGTTTCGAGCACTTCTCCTTGGAAGCAACTAGATCCTCTTTGGAGAAGTCCTTGGGAGTCTTTTGTCAGAGCTGGAGGGTCTCATATAACAAGTGTAATCCAAGCCACTTGACCAGGGGAATATGCACCCTTCAGACTATTGAACCATGGGAGGAACATCTTCACTATACTCTTTCCTCTTCATAGCCCCAGTAGTTGCGCAAGTTTGGTACCGAGCCATTACTTCATGTAGAGTTGACATTTGTAAACTCGACACTATGAAATAACATGTGAAAATGGTCGTGTATTATGTGTAGGCTAAAAGAAAAGTAGTAGAAGAAGTTTACACTTCGACATCTCTCGAGGATCTAGAGTCAAAAGCCTGACGTAGATGAGGTTGAGGTTGAGGTTTGTGATCAGAGTATTACAGGATTGGTCCCGCCTCGAAAGTTTTCTTATCATCTGAATTTGGTTTTTAGAGCTGGTGATCTCAAAATAATGGATGATTGGAGAAACACCGAGTGAATAACTCTTCTAGATGTGGCGCATTATTGTAGAAAATGTAAGAAATTTGCAGAAACTAGTATAAGAAGACCAAGTTTAGATCTACACAGTTTATCTATCTCAACCGAAATTTTGAAAGGTTTTGAATCAATAGCCTGTATCAAGTAGGTTACGATATACTTCGAGTCTTGGGATCAATTATTACCCTCAATGATGATGAAGCAAGATAATCCAACCTAGAGGACAGTGAACAATGAGATGAGTCCCACAATAAAAATAAAGAACTAATGCTAAGAACGAAACCCTAAATTGTTGAAGAGGTCCAAGCAACAGATAATTAAACGTTATATTCTCTACCCTTAAATGACTAAACTGGAATAAATCTAACTTTATCATCATATGATTAGTTTAGAATGAATCATTTTTGATATACATAAAAATTGGTAATATAAGTGTACACACCCTCACATAGGGTGGGACCCACTTTACATAGGGGTGTCCACACCCTCACATGGCATATTAGGATGTGGACACCCATGTGTACAAAAAAATTATGTACACCAAGCATCATACGTTTAAAATAATTCATATGCCATCATGAAATCGACTGAGCCAAGATAGTTATTACAATGACGGTGGGGTTGTCCTAAGTTGGGTACAATCATGATCGTTAACAAGACAATCTAAGCTTGGAGAGTATTCCATTGGCTTTGATGACGCTAACAAATTGCTCTCCTTTGCTAATCAGAATCCTGAATGGGTACTTGAGTAGTTCAGGTACCCCATGCCTGGTTACATATGAGCCATATTCATTCCAAAGAGGGTAAGCAATTTTAAGCAAAAACTCTCTCCACATACTTAATTTTCATTTCGACCTTACTAATTGTACGCGAGAAAGTCTTCGATCATTGCACTCCGATAACGTCAACGATAGACAAGATTCGTTGTTTATCTTCATCTTTTGAGGTTCAATAGCACAAAAATGTAAAAATTGAGTTATTAGTCTACGACTAAGTATATTTGTTTTTCACCATAAGAAAGCGTGTCATGTTATTATCTTTGACGTTTGAGATTTTTTTGATGGAATTTAAATCTTTTTAAGTCATATTAAAGTTTATTAACTAATACAAACCACATTGATAGTGGAAGTTTTGTATTTCCTGCTAAAATTTTGAATTGTGTTTAAAAGATTATTCAAACTTCAATCATGCTACATGAACATCATGGTCGACATAAAATTTGACACAATGTCATGTAACATTCTATTATTGGACAATTTAAAACACGGTCAATTTTTCCATCCAATCATCTATTGCCACATGTAATTGTGTCAAAAATTTGTCAAATTCTTCTAGCAAAGTACCTTTATCCATTCAAACCAGTCATGCTCTATGAACATCAATATTGATAAAAAGCTTAACATAATATTACGTAACATTTTATCATTGGACAATTTAAAGCACAATTAATTTTTTCATCCAATCATCCACTATCCATCCAATTATGTCAAACTTTTAGTCAAATTCTTCTGGTTATCCATTCAAACCAATCATGCTACATAAATATCAAGGTTGACATAAAATTTGATATAATATATTTCGTGACATTATATTATGGATGACTTAAAATACAGTCAATTTTTTCATCCAATCATCTACTGCAACATATAATTATATCAGTCTTTTTGTTAAATTCTTCTGGCAAAATAGATTTATCAATTCAAACCAATCATGTTATATGAATATGAAGGTTGACATAAAGCTTGATATAATGTCTCGTGGCATTCTATCATTGGACAGTTTAAAGCACGCTCAACTTTTTCATTCAATCATCTACTACCACATGCAATTATGTCAAATTTTTTGTCAAATTTCTCTGACAAAGTAGCTTTATCCATTCAAGTCAATCATGCTACATGAATATTAAGGTTGACAAAAAAACTTGGCATATATCACGTGGCATTCTTTCATTAGACAGTTTAAACTACAATCAATTTTTTATCCAATTATCTACTGTCATATACAATTATGTCAAACTTTTTGTCAAATTCTTCTAACAACGTAGCTTTATCCATTCAAACCAATTCTGCTATTTCATGAAGATCAAGGTTGACATAATATCACGTATCATCCTATCATTGAACAATTTAAAACTATGTCGACTTTTCCATTCAAACTTTGACATCCGTCACTTGATGCTTGTAATTAGTTTGGAATCCCACGTAGTATCAGAGACGTAGCCAGGATTTTTAGTTGGGGGGCGGGCCCCCCTCCCGGGTTCACCCCCGAAATTTTTTTTTTACTTAAGAGAATTGAAAACGACGATTTTGAGTATCAAAATAGTACTGAAATTCAATGTTCAATTCAATCACTACCGACTATTCTACTACTTAATTCTTAAATTCAAATATTCAATAACTAACACAATTACACAAACTAACAGCAACTACTCTACTTAATTTTT
>CAIGRQ010003214.1:0-10256 GCA_903798375.1 Fraxinus sp. D2006-0159
CTTTCTCCATTTCCAGCCTCTATTTATAGAAGAGTTCACCGCCTAATTCCATCAAAAAATATCATTAATTAATGGCGGTAACATGGCTGCAAATTGGCTGAAAATTTCTCTTGGAACTATCAGCAGAAACTGCCGGAATTTGCTGCACAATTGTTG
Organism: Fraxinus sp. D2006-0159; assembly: GCA_903798375.1. NCBI lineage: Eukaryota > Viridiplantae > Streptophyta > Magnoliopsida > Lamiales > Oleaceae > Fraxinus > Fraxinus sp. D2006-0159. The sequence goes on from CAIGRQ010003214.1 coordinate 157, forward strand.
GCAATTAGCTGGTCATCACTGCAAGAGTTATCTGAAAATGTTGGCTGAATTTAGTCAATAAAATGGGCTGAACATTGGCTGCAGTTTGGTCGGCCAAAGTTGTTCCTTAATAAGGAAGTAAATGGCTTATCTTAGTCATTAAGCAACCTTATTAAATTGACTTTATCCAACAGTTGAGTGTAAACCTAAAAGTTGACAGCTTTGGAGATATATTCTCCATTTTTTTAAAGATTTGACTTTCCTTCGGAGTCAGAAATCACTGCTAGAGTTTATGGGTTAACCACACAAAAGGACCACTTATAAATTTTATACTGTATTTATAGGAGTAATCAAGAACTATGGCTTGACATTTAGCTCTAAAAACACAGGTAACTGCAGAGGATTGCAATAAATGAAGTAAAAGAAACGTAAATAAGGACCCAAAGTCTTGATGCAACTATGTTAAAGATTTTAAGTAATATTGATCCTGCAAGATGTTGCAGTAATGATATTTGCCAATTTTCAATATTGAAGTGTTCCAAAATCTTACCAAGGGCATTTGTTTCAATATTTCTTAGAACTACCAAACCTATGGTGGCAAAAATATTGAAGTGTTCCAAAATCCTACCAAGGGCATTTGTTTCAATATTTCTTACAACTACCAAACCTATGGTGGCAAAATGCATTAGATAGCCACATTCTTTAATTCTGGTCACCAGAAAGAGTTCTTCGATTCAGCAGCTTGATAGTCTAAACTCCTGTAGAGTGAGAGGAAATCATTCTTATTGCTCATTTCGAGAATTTACATTTCTTTTCAATTTGTTTCAACGTGTTGTACTATATGGTTAAGCATTCTGGCATCAAATTCTTCACTACTACATTACATGGCAGTAAAATGTAAATGTACACATGATTGTATACATGTGTACTCACTCCACACACAAACATAGATTTATATACACAAGTGTACATGAACGCTGATACACACGTTGATATATACTTGTTTAATGACCTAAAGAGGGAGAATCTTTATTCGACTGTTTGAATATCTAATTACATTGTATGCAGCATCAAGGATCTCCATCAGAATCGATGGTGTGAAAGATTTCACTTATGGTGAAATGGCACAGGCAACAAATAATTTTGCTGACTCAAGTGTTGTCGGACAAGGAGGTTATGGAAAAGTTTACAAAGGTATTCTTGCTGATGGAACCGAAGTGGCCATAAAACGAGCTCAGGTGGGATCATTACAGGGTGAAAAGGAGTTTCTTACTGAAATAGAACTATTGTCGAGGTTACATCATAGAAATCTCGTGCAATTGATGGGATATTGTGATGAAGAAGGTGAACAGGTACCCCAATAAGATATATAGTTTATCTACAGTTGATCAAAGTAAACTTCACAACGTTAAATTGGAGTTCGAGTGTACAGTTCTGTGATACAATTTTTGATTTCTAGATAAGACCATTCAATTACAAATATGCTTGTTTGGGTTTGGGTTGGAGGTCTTGGCAGATTCTAGACATCCCTTCTCTCTCTTTACCATTTTTAAGCTGTATCTTGATCCAGCTTTATATAATATCAGCTTGGATAAATAACTTAGCTCAAGATGAATCTATTATAAATTTGGATGCGTAATTACAGGATTAGGTGGTAGAGCATGTTTAGCTAAGCTTAAAAAGTTTTCTTATAACTAACTGGGCTTTAAAATAACTTAGTTTTATTGGTTACAAGTTGGAATTAAGTAAATTATTATTTTTAAGCTTAGTCAACTGTTTTTTTTTAAAATCGTCGCAGTACTGACACTAACAGAGAGAGAAAGATAGAGTAGCTGATAAATATTAAAAGATTTCTTCCGCTCCCTATTAGAAAGAACCAGATAAAAATAAGGATTTATTGTAGGAAAATCATGTGATTGGGTCACAACACAAAGTATTGACATTTCATTTCAAAAGGCTACATTTTTAATAGTTTCTCTCCTACATATTATGTTTACTGTGCTTTTCATTATGCATTTCATTATGCAGATGTTGATCTATGAGTTCATGTCTAATGGTACTTTGAGAGATCACCTATCTGGTAAAGTGTTCTTTCTCAAATTGACCTTTTGTGTTTATTTCTCAATTTCATGGTCTCTTAGTCTGTGCTTTTGTGGCTTATGAGACTGCATGTAAGGAACATTAAAATTTCACGTAAATTGTGTACGAGACTCACAGTTTTTTCTTGTTTTTGCCCTTGAGCCCACAAAATTGTCGTTCTGTAATTTAACCCAACGTTTTATTTTAGAATTACATTTTCATGTGTTCTAGCGTGTCCAAAAGTAGAATAGTAACAGAAACATTTTGCTGCTTTAACAAGACTTCGATGTTTGAGATTTGCAGGGAAGTCTAAATTGCCTTTGAGTTTTGCTATGAGAGTAAGAATTGCACTGGGTTCAGCCAAAGGCATTCTTTACCTACATACAGAAGCAAATCCTCCAATATTTCATCGGGATATCAAGTCAACCAACATATTGCTGGACCCTAAGTTTGTCGCAAAGGTTGCTGATTTTGGACTGTCACGGTTAGCTCCAGTTCCTGAGCTTGAAGGAGGCATGCCTTCTTATGTATCGACAGTTGTAAAGGGGACTCCGGTAATGTTATTTACAAGTACAAGTTTGAATATTTATTCGATAATGCAGCATCCAATTATTATTCTCTTATTTTTATTTTCCAATTTCAATATTGTGACAAACAAAATAAATTTACTAGTCGTTCAAAAATGCACATGCTTGATCATTGCAGGGATATCTTGATCCAGAGTATTTTTTAACTCACAAGCTGACGGACAAAAGTGATGTTTACAGTCTTGGTGTTGTCTTTCTCGAATTGTTGACAGGAATGCACCCAATTTCACATGGGAAAAACATTGTTCGGGAGGTAATTTAATATTGCAATCCATATTTCTCTTAGTGTGCATTTGATTTCGAACATGAAATTTACATAGAAAGAAAATAAATTTTAGGTAATTGAGTTGCCTAGAACTTATTTGTATGAAAATTATTAATTAAATGTGTTTGATTGATTTAGTTTTCAATTTAGAAAATATTATATTTATCCATTTTTTATTGGTGGGTGGATGAGAGAAAAAAAGAGTGAATTACTTGAAAAACAAAAACCGTCACTTCCTAAATACAATATTTCGCTTGTTTTGAGGAAAATATGTTCATATGATCATAAGTTGGAAAATATTTTTCATGGAAAAAACATCCCAAAAGTAGGAATTTTGGTGAAAAATTGACATTTTCCATAGAAAATAAAGCCAATAATACACACTCTTAGTTTGATAGAATAAAGAACATCACTTGCATGAATTTTTGAGTCATACTAGTTTATGATTGTTATATTCTTTTCTCATTGTTGTTCTCTTGAATGTTTTAAAACCCGGCTTGGGAACTTGGAAGAGGTAAAGAGTCAAGGGGCAAAGAGAATAGGATGTCAGAAGCAATTAATTAAGGTTTTATGATAATGGCAATCGAATAGGATGTCAGGAGTTAATTTTCGTCAATATGGAAAAAAAATAAAAAATATTAAGGTATTATGATGTTGATGTTCATAACATAGCATGATTTATTCAAAGCCATTCCTACAAATTTTTCCCTTTTTTCCAAAAATTAAATTTGCAACTAAATGGCTGTTTAACAGGCCAACCTATGCCAGGGCGGTTCTTACAACACTCAATTCTCTTAAATATATTGAAGACGTCTCATACTGTTCATACTTAATATTTGGTCTATCTGTGCAGGTCAACATTGCATATCGTTCGAGTATTATATTTTCTGTCATCGATGAAGAAATGGGATCTTATCCCTCTGAATGCGTGGAGAAGTTCATAGATCTGGCTCTTAAGTGTTGCCAAGACGAGACAGATTCTCGACCTTCAATGGCAGAAGTGGTTAGAGAACTTGAGAACATATGGCTCATGACACCTGAGTCGGACACCAAGATACCCGAATCCAAAGTCACTGATCCCGGAAAGGATATCACTCCACCATCTTCATCTACTTCACTAAAGCATCCATACGTTTCACTAGATATCTCAAGCAGTGATCTTGTGAGTGGAGTTATTCCCACTGTTACACCGAGGTGATGATACAAATACATTTCATATTTTCTGTCTATAAACTATATCTTTTTCATTACTGATGAATCAACATAATTCTAGAGTCAGTTTGTTTCATTTGTGTCACGAGCTATCTACTGATTTTTAGTAATATCAATGCATACACGTGATAACTTTTATTTAAATCGTAGTTATTTTCCTGAAGGGCCAAGCCTAAGCCGTACCATTTTACACTTCTAGCCATTCTCAACGAGTTGCACAAAACAACTAAATTCATCCTCTGTTCCCTAACAGTGAATAAGGGCCAGTTCTACAGTCTTTCACCTTAACCACTAAGAGGTCAATAACTATACTCAGATATTAGTGCTTAAATTCACATAGATTCAGGCATTCAGCTACTTCGCAAACTCCATCTAGTGGCAGAAACCGGTGAAGATTTCTCTTTCTCAGACTTCACTGTGTTTTCACTCTTCTTTCCGCGCTTTTTGACGTCCTTTGGTGTTTCCTCAGCATTCTTCTAAACTTCTGCATTTCATCATCTTGATTTGTTCAATCATGTGCTCTAACTATGTAAACCTTACATGTTGTGGGTTCAATCAGTTCAAATACTAAAGCATTTCCATCATCCATTTTATGATCCAGTGCAAATGCTCTCCATCCACCCACCACTAAGCCCAGTTCTCTTGCCAATGTAAATAGCCTCATATTCTTAGCCTTTTTCATCCTCTAGTACCATATCTACCATGGTTTTGGGAAGATGATTCTCACAAAATTTAGTCGGAAGCCCTATTTCTTGTATCAGAACGAGTAGATGGTAACCATAAAAATTTTCCTTTCTTCCAAGTTTATGCAACTATAATGTGCAGCAACTTACCAACTAAAAGCAACTATAAACATGAGATCGAACCATTGATATGACAAAAGATGGATTTTCAGAGTCTAAATTCTTCCACCATCCTTGCTTGATAGCTGCCAATCCAATTTGTTAAATCTTCACTTCAAGACCATATAACGATATTGTTGTTGATACCACCGATAAAATTTACGTCGTCCATGAAGAATTCAACTTTGTTTTGTTTCGCTTTGGAAGATGCTCAAGCTCAACTGTGATAATAACAATTTTCAACAAGAAAATTGAGATAAAGATGTTTCTGTCTGAACAAAAAATGTACAGAAATCCAAGAATTTTCTAAGATTTTCATTTTTTTGTCAAATTGGATTTCATTCAGAAGCAGAACAAATTGAAAACATCAAGACTGACATCATCACGGTACGATGTAACTGGATTTTGTGCACGAGTCGAGCATCTTGGCTTTTAAGTAGTAGCTGGTTTTGGTTACATAGCTCAAATGTGGAAAGATTTAAGGATAAACATCTATATACTTCAATTCTGGACATGAACGAGGCAAATGTTACCTGGGACATGTCATTTTTTTAAAGATCAGATGGGCCTTTAGATAGCTTCACGATCCCCAAATCCTTTAGAAGAATTAAAAAGAAAAGTTTAAATTCTAAACTAATGAATTTCTTGAAAGACATTGCCATAAACAAAAAAAAAAAAACTTGATCTACTACCTCCAATGTCTAGTGTGATACAGTTATATATGTCCATATTTTTTTATTTCAACAAGACTTTTTACATAATTTGAATTCGAGACACTTGATCTTTTTTTTTATTAAGATAACTATGGTCTTCATTAGAAGTCAAAAAGGCCATTTTAAGCAGTAAATGTTTGGAACACTTACTGGGATTATAATTATTAGCTGGAAAGACAAGAATGAATTTTGCCCGTTTGAGTTCCATTTCTCGAAAAATTCATTTTTTTTCAAGCTCATTTTTAATTGCACATTCTCTCGATAAAATAATTTTATAGGTAAAATCTTAACTTCTCTATATTTTTTAATAACACATTCTTCCAAAAATTACTATTACGAAACTCCATTTTTTAAACTCAAATTTGGGTGGGGAGAGGAGGTGAAAATGCCACTTTTACGAAATTTGAAAGGTTAGTGCGATACGGATATCTGTAATTTTGAGTCTGAATTTATAGTGCTATCATCAAGGCATAATAATTCTTTTAGATAGATAAATTAAAAATGCATTCGCTGAAAATTCGTAAGCCTGTAAGTCAACTTTTAAACATCGAGAATTATATTCACACCACATTTTAATTACATTTAATATTATTTATCTTTACTCATTATAGTACTTATGTTCTTAACGATTTTTCATGTCATTCTCATCCTCAAATTTCTCGTTAGTGCAAAAAAATAACTTATTTTTTCATATTTTTAAAAAAATAAATAAAAAGTACAAAAATATATATTTTTCCTTATATCAAAGTTTGAAAATAAAATATTTTGATATAAATCATTATCAAGGACGAGAAGTACTAATCAATGAAAGGTTGAAAATAAGAATTTGACGAAAAAATTGATACAATGAACACAGATTGAGGAGGTTAAGTGCAATTAATATGTGGTGTATCAAATAAAAATTATTGTGGTAATATAACCACCTTTTTAACAAAATCATAATTTTCAAAATTATAAAATACCCCAATTTAATAATGCTTCTTTCATGGACTGGTTTGGGAATTTTTGTTGGAGTTGGACTTATTTCATTTTTAAGTTTTAGCAATGGTTGAACTTTTTGTTTGACTGAAGCTCAAAATAAGAAAAAATAGTTTGTGAGGCAATGGCTCGCACCTTTTTCGCATAAGCTCACCTCTGGCAACCAACGTAAAGCTGACTGACCGTCTTTTACCAGAAGAAGCCATCAAATCGAAGTTAACAATTAAATTATAACCACAAACTTTATGAGACTCAAAACTATTCAACCTCACATTTCATCATCTTTTATCAAAATCTTCATACTTTTATCTAAATCAAGCATGTAAGATCAGTCACTAGTTCTTATGACTCTGTTACCGACCCTTCAATTTTGAGTCCATTTTCTAGAAATATGACAAGATCTGGAAAATCTAAAAGAGACGTATATTCTCTCAATCGATATCAAGCATGTACTGTAAATCACTCAGTCTGTATGGATCAATGCGTTTTTAGTCATATTAGCATAACACTGTGTTACTGAGGCAATATTTTGAAGTAATTAGCTTCAAAATTCTTATAATATCATTTTGATATAATCTGAATAAAAATTATATTTACCCACTGGAAATTTGAAGTCATTCACTGACACGTCACACACACATACACAAACACCAAAACAATATAAAACTTTGTTTCTCTTCTTCAGTTCACAATCAAATTCGTAATTGATCATTTTAGAAATAGGAAATACTTATGATTTGGTCCATATCTGTTTTAAACAAATAATTTCATAAAGAAACATAATAACACAATCTTATATGATGGAACATATCATAGAGATATAGAAAGAGATTGAACTCACGAGTAGGTTCCGATAAGAGGACCGAGGAGGAGGGTGGCGCTGATCCAATTCTCAGAGATCTTGTGACTAATCTTGCCAGGCAGATCCTTCCAGAGACCCGGCATCACCTTCTGCTGGAAAGGCGATAACGCGTTGTTTCACGTGGAAAGTCAAACCTCGCTAACAATTAAAAGATGGTTCAGACGATTGTATAAGAACAGACCTCTTGAGACTTTGTCCCAAAAATGGGTGCTTTATTGATGAAGATTTACAATCGGTGATAAATGAAATACCTCCAAGGAGCGCAAGCACAAAGAACAGTTGAAAGTTAAATGCGATAAAAGTAAAGGAAATGGAAATTACATATTCTATGTTCGGGAGTGTTTGATTCGGGGTCATTTCTTCTATGTCTTCTCTTCTCTTTTATACTCTTCTGACAGTTTTTGTCGTGGAACTGTCTGAAATTGCTTGTCGTCCTGTAACTACCCACGTTCTTCATCATGACTGCATTGTCATGGAACTTCCATTTTAACTGATGTCATTACTTCCACTATTTAACCGCTTGTAACTGAGATTTTTGGATAATGGGACGTGATGAGATTGCACATTAACTACCTCAATAACCGTTGCTCACAATAACAATTCGCTCTGGTCTTGGACGTCTCGCAACCTTGGGCGATGATGACATCGTTGCCCTGAATAATAATAAAGTATCATAATCGCCCAAAGCTTGGGCGTTTAGTGGGCTTGGGTGATGATGGGCATTTGCTACATTACTCCATCTGGGCCTTTTATATGGTATCTTTTAGGCCTATCTTTCAAACTTCTTAATTGGGCTTCATTCCTTGGACCATTTAATTGGGCTATGTTTTTATGTGTCAACAATTACACTCCAATATGGCAAAATTAATATCGATTATTAATCTTATGCCATATTCATTCTTTGTACCTTACGCAACATTCAAAATCCTAAAAAGGGGATGAGTATCCAAATCATTACCTTTGCTTGGCAGTGACCTTCTACNCTTTGTACCTTACGCAACATTCAAAATCCTAAAAAGGGGATGAGTATCCAAATCATTACCTTTGCTTGGCAGTGACCTTCTACATCCCGAACAATGACACTATAAATTAAAGGACACGCCACTTCTTCGCGCCATTATACCCATGTCTCGCATCGTTATGCTTCCATAAAAGCCACTATTCATCTTTCTTGCTTCTCCATTCATACACTTGCACTCCAATACCTTTGAGAAGATTAAAATCCACAGTAAATGGCGATGTTGAAGAACTCCCTTAGTTTTGAAGCTTTCCAAGAGCTACTCACAAGATCATATGTAAAATCGCGCTTTCGTGAGCCAATGTTGACCTCACTGAATTCTACATGGGTCCATCATTTAATGATGTTGATTCTGTGGGGTAAGCCGCGGTGGGCCAGCTGTTCCCTTGCACTCAAGATTCTCCTTTTCTGAATCATTTTTCATTAAAGTCAATCCGGGAACGAGGTATTTATACTTGTCCCAAATCTGATACTACTTTTTGTTTTTGGCATGCACGCTTGGTAAAACACGCCCCTACCAAGGCAGTTTTTGACCGTGGTAGGATTTCTGATTTATTAGAAATTGCTTGTCATCCCCCAACTTACGATCTCGTGTTTTTCCCCATCACTTTAAGTTTTTGGTCATCTGAGTATAATACTTTTATCTCCCCCCTTAGTCCAATGTCTGTTACTTTAAGAGATGTTGGTACTTTGGTTAATCTTTAGCCCCTGGGCGACACCATCTCTCCTACCATCTTGGTCACTGGCGCTGTCCTAAAATTTGACAAGAAGCTTACTGATTCTTATTAGGGCATGCAAACACTTTATAATAACACTAATGTTAAACCCATCCATTCTGAACGTGTTCCCTTTCTTCAGGTTTGGCTTTGTAAATATGTTCTTTGTGTACCGAACATGAAACCTTCCATGTCTTACTTGCCCATAACGCAAGAATTAGGGCGTGGTAGGCCCCTGAATCTCTGTTCGCTAGTCTTAGCTACCTTTTATAGAGGTATGGCTTCTTTTTAATCCCAATTGTGGAATGATGCATCTCCTATTGGTAATGGGCCTTTTTGGCTTACTCAATTGTGGTTGAGAGCATATTTTCCATAGTTCGGTGCTTCCCCAACTCCTCCTAGATCAGTTAGCTATTATAGGCTATTCATTAATCAACTAAGCCCTGTAAACATGTCCAATAGGGAGGTGTTCACATTCTTTTACACATTGACCTCGATTCCTTCATTTTTCATTTCTCTGCTAATCAAATCCCAATTTATGTGCAACCTCCTTCCACCATGCAAGACGTGAGCACCTCTTTGCCTATCTGGGTCCAATACTTGGTTGGGAAAGAGTTGTTTCATGACATTTTGACTTGGACAAATGCCAAAGCAGTGGTTGAGCTATATACTCCCCAATTCATTGCCCGTCAGTAGGGCTTTGGCCAAACTTGGCATGTTTCTCCATATTTTTCTAAGAGCTTAACCTACCGTTTCCATACTATTACCAAAATAGATGCATAGGTCATTGAAGCCCGTAATGCCCTATTAACTCAAGGCTTTTCTCTGGCTCCTTTCAACCCCACTTTC
>CAIGRQ010003236.1:0-15073 GCA_903798375.1 Fraxinus sp. D2006-0159
AATATTTATAATAATTTACTCACAATATCAAAGCTAGATGTGCCATCGAAAAGTTGGCTCACCCCGACACCCTTTATTCAGAAATGAAATATTAGGGTAACTCACATTGTCAAACATTATTTTTAGAAAAAGAGAGATGGACTGACGACGAAAGTATAATTGCTTGAGTCCATGTGCAAATCAGGTGTCACTTTCACGTGTAAAATAACAGATTCAATTCAAGGGTGACATATGTGCCTAATTTTTCTAGGATCGGAGACCTAAATTTTAGAGAAAAACAAATAAATAAGTACCTATGTGTTAATTTTTCGTTAGCAAAACCATTATGGACTTGTAATCCGATAATGGATTAACTTCAAAGGAAGATGTTCCATGCTATAACTAATTTAGATCTCTATCCCTCCCTAGAAATCTTTACAACTCTCGTGTCTAATCGAGTTTAAGGACACAATCATAGTAGAAGAATACCTATATTACGTCTCCAGTATATTTGAATAGTTATTATCAGCAATCTCAATGGTCCGTTTTGCATGACTTTTGAGAAGTCAAAGAAACTTTTGGATGCGTTCGGTTAATTTTGTGCAAAATGCTTATTTTATTTAGAAGAGCTCTTAGGAGAATTTAATTTAATGTAACTTGCTCTAAAAACTCTTTGGGAAAAGAAAATTATTTTAAAAATTATTTTTTCAAACAAATAGCTTAAACTCTTCTACAATAAGAAGTAGAAATCATGTCCCTCCTTCGGGGGTGACCGAGTTGGTGAGTAGGTGAACGCGGAGATCGAATGTCACGAGTTTAAATTCTCTGCCAACACTTCCTCGGTCGAGCCCATCGCATCGGGCTTGCCTAATGCGATTTATATCTCATGTGTGGTTTGCGGGCTACTGCACATGGAGCGAGATTTACCCAATGTGCAATCATAGGTAGCGATTGTGGGTTCCTACTTCAACAAAAAAATTAAAAATAAAAAGTAGAAATCCTGTCAAACCGACACATAATTTACATAATCAAAATTCTTGTATCTAATTCATTAACTCGTTTAATAACATTAGAATAATGATTAGCCAATGAATTAAGGTAACTATCTAATTAATGTTTCTATCAGAAACCTTTGTATATGATGTAAAATATGTGTCGCATCATTCATATTACACGTCAGCATCACCTGACGTATAATTATTCTTTGAAAAAAAAACAATCCAGCCTATCCCAATTTCTATCTAAGAAGAAACATTCAATTATTGTTTCAACAAATTAGGGTTAGGGTTTAATTCCCTGTTTGGTGCGCGTGAAGTTGGTGAAGGAGTGACGGCTTTATATTAATCTCATCAAATATTTTTTTTTTTAAAAAAATATCTATATAGATTATTCACTTCCATAAGTTAAGGGCTTAGATTGAGATAATGGGACCTGCATTACATGTCATTTCATCATTTATTATATCATTGTGGCTCTCTCTTGAATTGATGAGAATTTAAGAATTTCTGAAGCATTAATAGAATTAGATGTATTTGAAAAGAACAAGAGGGGATTGTGTGAATGTAAGTGAATTGGAAACATACGAGAGGAAGTTACTCGATACCGTGAAACGGTCCCGTTTGATTAAGAGCCCGTTTGGTACTGATTAAAATTCAATTAAAATTGAAAATATAGCCGCTATTGAGTCTCGCTCGTCTAATAAAAGTCAACAATGACGATTAATTTTTCAATTTTAATCCAATTTTAATCTCTATCAAACGAGCTCTAAATATCAATGGATAAGGATATTAAGCGATGAGAGCTCGGAGTTCTAGTTCTGACATGGAACTCGATTTGAGTGAACTTGAAAGGGAGTTTTGATAATTACGACAGAAACATAGATAGGGACTATTGGTAATCTATGATAAGGGCTTTAACCGTCTTCCTAAAGAAAAAGGCGTCTAGGCGACCACTAATACACAACCTCTATAAGGCGGCCACTATTAGGCGTTAAGACGATCACAACCTATGACGACAAATAAACGAGGAGGATAGGCAAACTTTTACGAAACTTGACCTCGTAGAGTGATTTTAAGTAGGGATTGAATTGGATAACTATACTATCCAATTTAACCATAATCAAGACAGCTTGACTAGGGATTTGAGTATATTTATACCAAGACCTAAGCTCAAGCCATTCAAATTGTCCAAATTGACCAAATCAAGATTGTTTGAAATAGATCAAATTCATTTTTACCAATTGCCAATCGTCAAACTCAACCACGCTACGGTTGAGTTGATTATATTGCGCAATTCACACCCTTATCGAGACTATTCAAATGACGTTGACTTCATTCGTTACAAGTATTAATTGATACCTCAGCTTAAAATTCATAATTAATATATTTGGTACGATTAATGCATAGAAATCGATCTTAAATTATTTTTATTTATAGCTTTTAGTGATAAATTCAAAATCGATAAACCAAATGAGCATTTTTTAGCTCCAAACAAGAGTATTAAATCAAAAATATATATAATTGTAGAAAAACTAAACAAATAAATGAAAATAATTACTTATAGCATATAGAATTCACACAATTATTAATATTTTAAACTGATCGGAATGATTTAGGAAAAGAAAAATGCTCATCAAATCAAATTTGACAACGTGTGCCAACAATTACCTTTAAAATTTGAGTGAGAAAAAATCTTGGACAAGAAAAGAAATTCCTAGGTGGTCCGACTGAGTGTGCCTAAATCTTGCCACGTCAGCAAACGAATTTAAGGGGTCCCACAAGGTGGCCCTCTTCTTATAGTAATAATTATTTCTCTAGTGTAAAATCATAGTGGGGTCCCTAACTATTCAAAACTATGCAGATGGGTCCACAATATTTAAACCCCAACTTGCCCTAACACTGATCTCAATTGTTCCCTTAAATCGAGTAACTCTATTTATCATTAGTGGTATAAGTAGCAGTAAGTTCCTAATTTACTGTCTAAAATTAAGGAGCAATTATCACATAAATCGATGATCATCACCACTAATTATAAATAACATTATTCCTATAAACCTAGCCTCGTAGGCTTGTACCGTAAAAACATGAGCTCGAGAAATCTTTGCATGCTATTCTTTCTATTGTTCTAATCCAATTCAGATGATTAGTGGGGGGAAAAAATCTCAGCTAGGTGGTCCACGTTTACCTAAGTTTTGCCAGGTCAGCAAAGGAATTTAAGGAGGGCCCATGTGGACATATTGTGGGCCCTCTAGGTTAGAATAGCTTAAATCACATTAACATACTTTACTAATTAATTCAGCATCCAAAGATTCGCCGTCGAAGTTGACAAGTTAAGTTGCTTTCAATATCTCTTCTAATTGTCTCTAATTATTTCTAAATTAGCTTTTACATTCTTTGCAAATTAGTCCTTCATTTTTAAACTCTTACACTCAAGTTTCAATCCTTAATTGACGTGGCAGAAGTTCACCGTCCGAATGCATACGGTCCAAATTAATTGCGGTAAAAATAAAATGCAAATTAATACTAGTAGATTACTTAGCTCTTCACAATTGCACAAGTTTGAGGACTCATTTGCAAAAACATATATAGTTTAGGGACTTCCATCGCAATTTCTTGAACGCGTTTACAACGTTACAAATAGGTTACATACACAAGGCAGATTTTCTTGATGAGCAAGATATACCCCATACACACTGCACACTTTTTGACAAACGGGAAAGCTTTTTTGCTTTATAATCAACTACTTTTCTTGGTTAAATCGTTACTAAAAAGTTGGGATTAAACAAATAAAGTTCCTTTATTGACAAAAATACAAGAAAAGATAGTTGGGATATTTCATATATGAAAAAGTCGATTGAGTTCTATAATTATTAGCTTACTACGATTCTCCTTTTAGTTTAGTAGTATGTTATGTGTGCATGCATGTACAAATATGTGTTACTCGTGGAAAAGATCGGGGATTTTGTGGCAAAAACATTATGTTTCTTTTTTCAAAGATTTGTAGCACATGATCATAAAGCAACTCCCAATGTCACCACTATCATCAGGGCCGACCCTAAAAATTTTGAGACCGTAGACGACTTTATATATATAGATAGGATACTTTTTTTGAGAAATTCAAATTTGGAAGCCCTAGGCCATTGCCTTAGTGGCTTTGACCCAAGTCCTACTCTGTCCGTCGTCATCACCATCAATTGTAACACAATATATTACGACTTACAATAATTGCATCACCATCACCAATTGTAACACACGGCGTTACATTGTTGATCTTGCCACCACCACTACCATTGACATCCCATCACGAACCACCACACCATCAATCATCACTAGTCACAAACCCTAAAAAAGAAGAAAAAGCAATTTTGAAGGTTATTGGAACGAAAAATTCGCCGATAAGAAAATTGTCGATGTCCTCGGCTCCGAAATTTATCAAAATAGTAGAATACCTCCACCATCACCATCAAAGAAAATTACCCATTCTACCATTGAAACCAAGCAGTAGCCCAACAACCGGACCTCGCCAAAATACGACCACCGTACGCAGTTGATTAATTTTTTTTCCCTTATGTTTTATATGCTAATAAAATTCCTGCAAAATGAATGGTGTTTTTGTGTTATTGCACGTTATGATTCAAATTTAGTTCCTTGTACGAGAAAGTAGACACAACCATTCGATTCGAGGACCCAATTTTTTTTAATTCAACTTGAGGCACGTTCCTGTACCACATTTTAAAAAATTGTCCCACTTTCATTCTTCATAGGTGACAAGACAAGGGATTGTCTTGTGGGAAAAGCTCCTCTAAAATCAGAATACACATAATTTTTAACCTGTTAAAAACGCGTAAACACGTTATCTTGTAGTAAAAGCTCCTCTCGAAATTATAATTAATTTGATGTCGATCTTTTATATGATTATTGCGTTTTTGAACTTCTTAATTAATGTGAACTCAAATGAATAATAATTCTTATATCTCAAAGAATATTCCGCCATATGTCCTCCACTCCACCGCAGGCTCACAGCCACCACTCACCGGCACCATTGCCGCCAATTGCACCACCACACCACAGCCACATGAGATTCCTGCCATGTGAATCCTAGCTCTCTAGACTCGATTTTTAAAACCCAGTCCCCTATGGCTCCGCCACTGCTCCCACACATAGCTCAATTTTCTTTTCTTTTTTTTGTCGGCATGTATAATTTTCATATGATGCAAATGCAATCGAGACTCTACTCTCTAGCAGTTTAGGTACCTCCTTCGAAGTTTAAACCTTATAGTATTGGGAAAAAGTGTTGTGCAAATGCAAACTGTAGAATCGAAAAAGAAGAGAAAAATGACTGACGTTGGTTCGACAATATGCATACGTCTACTATACGACGTGAATAATTCACTAACTTCGTATATGGTTACATAAAGTTATTTATAATAAAACCCTGATCCCGAAATTATTCTTACAATCCGATACCCTACCGTAGGGCTCCGTCTATGCACCCCAACTTATCTGTGGCTAACCTAATGTGCTAGTTAATTCTAGTATGGGTCCGGATCGCTCCATGAACTAGCTAGCCCACATGATGCTGTCATGGGGACATGATCGAATAAAAGGCGTGATCTTGAAGAAAGTAGATCAGAGCCGCCGCAATTTAAATGAAACTTTTGAACAGACAAAATTTGCATGCATTTTATTATATATTAATTAATTAACGAGAAAATATTTGTTTAGGTTAAGACAAATATTTCACTTTTTAAAAAATCATTCAATCCGTGTATCGATCTGTCTTCTGATTGTCATTTTGCATATTCATAAAAAAATAACAATAATATCACGAACTCGATCCAAATATGCGTATCATACTCGATCCGTGAACAATATCTAATATTATTTAATAAAAATACTAAAAAAAAAAAAGTATGGACAATTTATTCTTAATCATTAATTATTAAGATTTAAGAACCCTGTCGTCTAATCATTTCACAAGTTGTATGGATCTCTGAAATTAATCTATCATTTTCAAAAGGTGAATTTAATAAGATTTTAATGAACACATGCATGGAATATGAATAATTTCCCAGGCAGTATCAGTATGAATCTATGATTTTAATTATTTTCTTTTAAACAAATTAATGATCTTGATTGTAAGCATAAAAATGGATTGAAATGTTTTTTATAAATTTAAATAAAATAAAGAATATTCAAGTTTCGTTACTACTCATTTATGAAAATTATACACGTATTCAAATTTCGATAAAATTTGTTTTCAGCTTATACTTGAGGACCGACCGCAAGTAATGGAGATAAATAATTCGTGTGTATATATATATAAATATCTGTGTGTATGTATAATTGTGAGTATTAGCGACAGTGAGCTTCTTTTAAGTAGAGAAGAAGTCATTTTAGCGTGTGAAGCGAGAGAGGAGATGATGTGGGTTTACTTTCTTGCAAAGCAACCGTGTATAGGAGGACACCTAAGCTCTTTAGGCTTTAGCTATCTACCTCTACGGCCCTCCCACGTAGGCCCGATCGACAAATTTGTTCTACCGCCGCATGACAAGTGTCGCTTAAAGATATATGTCCGCGCAATCGAAAGTTAAAATTAAAAGAAAGTATTGTACAAGAAGTTATTTTGAGATAGAAAAGACATATCCTTGATAGTTTTGTTCAAGCAAGAAAGCACATATCCTCAAATAGTTTTTGTTCGTAGTTAGTAGGATTTGATTGTTTAATAATTAATATTCTACAACTTGTTAAATACGCACGTCTATTTCACGGTTTTCACCGAGTTTTTCTTTGAGACAGTGTTCAGATTGTTACGCTAGAACTTATCGATGATATGGATAAATTCCTTGCTCCATGACGTGTTAAAATAGGTTTCTTTTGGCTCGATTTTTTTTTCTCTCTTTTTTTTTATTTTTTTTTTTTTTTTCAAAACCCATGCTAGAATTAAACACTTTTTCAGCTAAGCATGTAAATCGTGGCTATTAATACAATTATCAGCCAAATCAATGAAGACACGCGTTCGAAAATTATTAGAAAATTTGTTTTGATATGAAAGACTAGACGGGACGAAAAAATATATATTTATTTAATAAAAAAGCCCTACGATATGACAATAATTTTTGACATTAATTAACAAATAATTGAATAAAGAGATACACGGGGTTAGTGGATTTTCTTGTGATTTTGAAATGTCTTAAGAACCCTTTTCTAAGACACTGTTCTTAGGAATATTTCTGATTCTTAATTGAATTATTAATCAAAACAAAACAAATTTGCCGTCGCCAATGCTTCTTGGTTTGTCGTCAAATTGACCCTACTGCTTTTTAATTAACCGCATCAAATTATTTTTGATTTAGTAGATTTGGCCATTTAGAAGTTGCGAATCTTGAAATTGTCCCTACAAAATAACACGGCTTCGCCGATGGAAAATTAGCTACAATACGTACTTATCGATATTCCATTGGTGATGGCGTACAACTTTACAGACGGACTAATAGATGTTGTGTAGGTGATAATCGATGACTTTATGGATGAGTATGAATTTATCGACAATTCTATGCTTAGTTAAAGATTTACTTTCGATAAAAGTAAACTTTTTTTTTTTACAATATAGAGAAGTATATTCTTTTTCTAGTAGCAGTTAAAGCAATTAATATGTGGAATATCATTATATTTGCATATAGCATACCTAATGTTCACGTCCATGACTTCTTACTCGTACAAATATATAAGCAATTATCATTAGCCAAACAGAGAATATTAATACAATTAGAACTTCAGTCTACTGTAAGTCGATTCATCCTTGCCAAGGTTGGGCGTGGGTTGGGTTGGATTGATTTTGAGTCCATCCCAACATGTTCGATCTGACAATAATTCAAACTTAAACCAACCCATTCGTGGTTGGTTTGGACTTGAGTCCCATTCAAGTTGGACCCAATAATTCTTTTGTTGGACAATTTTTTTTTTTGGGCCCAATGGTTGAGACTTTTTTTCGTTGAATTTGAACATTTTTTTAAAAGTTTGATACCATTTCAATTTGGACCAATTTCAGTTACATTATTTTTAAACAATATATCAACAATTGATAATATCTTTAAATTTAAATAGTGAGAATTATGTACTCCACTAATTTTTTTTTTACAATGTAGAGAAGTAAATTCTTTTTATAGCAGCAGTTAAAGCAATTAATATGTTGAATATCATTATATTTGCATATAGCATACCTAATGTTCACATCCATGATTTCTTACTCAATACAAATATATAAGCAATTATCATTAGCCAAACAGAGAATATTTAATACAATTCGAACTTCAGTCGACTGTAAATCGATTCATCCTTGCTATCATTACATATTAAAAGAATAAGAAAAGGTTCATCGCACTCGGAAAAGATACCAGTCAGTCTAGCAAATTCTTATTTCCAAAGGGAGGCTCCTCAATTTTTGAAGAAGGTAATACAAAATTGAAGTTCAATCAAACAACTCTCTTTTGTACAGTTACAAGCCCATGTAGGGAACCTGAGTAGGTAGCTGCTGCAAAAAAGTCTATGCAATAACCAATAATCCAGCTATGATAATGCAAGCTGTGGACAGCCAAAGTATAAAATCAGAACTCAGATGGCAGCATTTTAGTAAGGTCACCAGGTCAAGACTTTACAAGATCTTCATATAGTCAGCCAACCTAAAATGCCCATGATCTGTAAATTCAATGGAAAATGCAGCTGTTAGAATTGGCCTTCAACTTGATACCGATGGTCCATACTAATTAAATTGTCATTTTCTTAATATATATATAAGATGACTAGGCATTAAATAATTTGCCCTGGAGGAAAATGGCGAAAAAAAGATATGCAATATATGACTATGTAAGTACAATTACAGAGTCTGAAATGATACATAAGGTTTGCACGCATATAACCAAATCATAGAGGTCGCTAAAATTTCGTGGAGGCAATTAAAACACCAAAATCTCAATCATAGAGGTTCCAACATGTCCGACAAATATAGATCTATCTTTTGGCAGTATTCATATGAACTGGCTGCCATCAAATTCTTGAGCTCATGCATCTCGGTTATTCAACTAAGACAGCATATAAAAGAAGAATAAGTCAAAATCTGGTGCTTTAAGGCAGCTGACTTCCACCAAAGGTGGCAGCACATCCACATTCAAAAGAAGCTTAGATTTGGGGGCTAAGCAGCTTAATACGTGGGGAAGATGACAATGAGGCATGTATGGGCCAAAGAGATATCTAGGAGTGTGAATTGTGTACTGCTACAAACGCTGCTATGTTCTGAAAAAGATGTGAAATTCCAAGACAAAATAAAGTATAAATGAAATATTTGACATGAAAATCTAAGATAACAGATGGAAAATGATATGCAATAATGGATAGAGACCTTGGATTGTAGCTTGGAATTATGCAGAACGGCATGTCGATGTACTTGAAGTCAGATGAGGCTTTGTGTTAAGATAATGATGCTAGGAATATGGATTTAAATATATGCAGTCAGTGGTCATTAGAAGAAAGAAGCTACTTTTACTTGGCTAATCCCAGTGATAGGAAAAGGATGGTCTGATTATGGAAACATGTTTGTCCATGTATAAAATTCTTGCTTCCCATTATTGAAAATCAGTTAAATTATTCAACTTAATCCATTTTTAGATATTTTAGTTACCACACAACCTTCCATTAAAAGAAGTTCTCAACAATACATTAAAGATGATGCAAATTGTTGTATTTTCACATTATTCTCCCATATAAGAGTGGTTTATTAGCTCTACCGAAGGTGTGGTGATTGAATAGCCAATATTTTAAAGGCCCAAAGGCAAGATGTGGAAATTTTGAAGATCAAGAAAAGAGAGCAATATCAGGAACAGATAAACTTAATTATGAAACAAGGATGGTATACTGATATTTAGAACCAGGTATTGTATCAATGCTAAATTCACTAAGTTAGGTGCATTGTGCAGTGAGCTATGAGCATAGAAACCAAGCACCTCTGTTCATCCAAAGAATAGATGGGTAGAGAGAGATGCCTATTAACATTCTTGAGGATATGCTACAGAGTCGCATAATGAGCTACTGAGGATTGTGGTTTGGTTATAACAATAGCTTTCAATTCAGATTACAGAGGGGTGTCATCTGTCATTTAATGACATAAAGAGGATTGCCTGCAACCTAGTTACCCATCACTTTATTACCTGATCCAGTTCTTGAAAAGGTCATAAATATACAACTCAATTCAACTCAACAAAGCCTTGTCCTATTCTTAGATCCCATATATTGATCCTGATTTTCGACCCTGCTCAATCAACGAGTCCATCTTCAATATTAAACTATAATGTCATCTTTCTCTAGTTAGTATGAAACATAAAATTAGAATTTCATGAAACAAATACTGCAATATCTATTAATCATTCAGTATGCAAATTGGACGAGTATGAGAACTGAATACAAATCCCTAAACTAATAACACAATCATTATTCACATTTTTGTGTATGTTGAGGTCCTATGTGTAGTGAATACAAATCCCTAAACTAATAACACAATTATTATTGACATTTTGTATATGTTGACGTATTCTTGTTCATAATTACTCATATAAAATATATGTTTTTACTATACACAAACTTGACAACCAAACAAATAATGATATTTAGAAACGCTAGTTTTGTTGCATTTGTAACCCCCAAGTACAAAATACCTTTATTAATCTGGGTGAATACGTAACTAAAGCGAGTTACATACCTGATTTTCAATCCTTTGCAACTCGGACAATTAACCCACTAGGAGTCTGGACAGTTTTGAGGTGACCTGAACCAATTAGATCTCTAAGATGAAATCTCATATCTAGAGGAGAAAATCGGAGGCGCTTCTTCTCCAAAGGAGTCATCAACATCTCTTTATATTTCCTACGGTTGAGGAATGAGAGAACCTCCTTTCTGCCCTAGAATACAATATTAGGCATCAATGCACATGAATAGTTCAGAAAAGTAATACAAGTGTCAAACTTGTAAAGCCCTTCAAAGAAAACATTCTCAATTTCATTTTATGGGAGACCAATAGAGCATTCAAGCAATATAATTTCTTAGATAGAAATTAGATGATTACAAATGGAACTAAGCAAAGTCATGCTCTGCCATCATTTCCATATTTCAAGATACCATTCAACAAGAAAAATGCAGGCTAAAGGTAATGCTTGCGTAGATAATTTGAAGTATAGGCAAAAATATTGGGAAAAAATCATCTAAAGTTAAATCGATATCTAAGAGGGCGTTCAATAGTATTCCATGACGAAAACTAAAAACATTAAGTGATTGCTGGAAGCAGCATGTATTTTTTGATAACATGAATTCCATCCGAGAAAGGTGAGCATCTTTAAGCCTACTCTACTCATCCAAATGGTGGTTTGGCATTGCCCCCCTACCCTAGTATATAAATATGAAAAATGATTACAAAGAAGGCATGCCGCCTTACCTCCAAAATACAAGGAATTCCTGCCCAACTTGCAAAATCGCAAGATGCAGGTTGTTTGATAACATTTATTGATGTCGCTTAAAAATAACTAAACACACTTAGAATCAATGTAAAACTTCAATCAAATTTATCTTGATTATCAATTTATCATTGAATTAAAATAAAGATTAATTATAAAAGCTTCAAATGTAACAACGTGCGAATACATGATATGGATATATTTACATATACATAAATTGTTTGAAAATGTATATAACAAGCATATGTTGTTATATAATCTAATATATGTTAATATATTAGACAAGAAGGTTTCTAAAATGACAAAACAATTCTGTGATTGAAATATTTGATCAAGTCAGAGGTTAATATTCAGTGCCTAACAAACAAATTTTCAAATTGACAATTCTGTAATTACTATGATCAGCAATAAGTGATTTGTATTCAGTTTTCAATTTTCCAAAAAGCCCTCTAATCATTTTTATACATTGAAAGTATGCATTGATGACAACATAATTTCATGATACGAAAGGTAACTTGTGTCAATAACCAATTACAAATTAGGATGAAAGAACACAATACCACAAACATTTACACTGTTCATTAACTAGAAAATAACTATTTCTAACGTACAATTACATCTATTTTTGCATAGGGTTGCTTCATATAAAGGTTAGTTTATACTTCACATAATCAAGACTCACAACACAATTTACCATTTAAGAATTTGATGTATTCAAATAGTGCATGATTCAATCCTATGATCACAGCAGCCAAATTTTATTTCACCATACAAGGAGTTAAATTCCTAAAGAGGTGCCCAAGCACTTCTGAAATTACAAATGTTCAAAAATTGTATGCTTAGTCGCATAAAATGGCTCCCCTTAGCTTTGTCTAGTTTAACATACTCTAGTACAAAAAAGTACAGGATAAAAATACCCGAATAATGATCCATTTTAGCTATTTTAAAATTTTGCAAAGACAATTTTACCATTTACCAATACTCAAATCAACTTTTTAACAAAAAAATATGTTCCATTCTTCTGTAGCAAAGAAAATTGAACTTCAAAAAAAATTCGTACTAAAAATTTATGCAGCAAATTTCAAAATATAAATTAAACATTGCATTCATGGTTATCTAGACAAGATCATAAAACTAATAATTCAGATACATCTTACCTGTGAGAGACCTTTGAGCACTGAACCAATATTTGGAATTGCAAACCAATACATATTTTGATCAATAAGTTGGCGAATCTGAAACAAAATAGCAGTTTCACAAAGCAAGAGGAAGAAAAAGGAACCCTTAAACATAAGAAACATATAATGTACAGCTACTCATTGACACACAAATCTGATGAATGTCATACAACTTTAGGTTGTTTTGACATTCCCTGTTTCAAAGGGGGCTGATGGAATATACATTAATTTCGATTCAAATTCTTTGCATAACTTATTCAGTGTAGAGCATGACGAGTTTATAGGTCTTTTGGGGCATCAATATAGTGGCACCCTTGACACTTGGTTAAGTGTACAACTTTACGCTGCTGAATGGATAATGGAGCAACAAAGAAATTTAGTGGTAAATTTTGTAAAAAGAGGAAAAGTGAAGTGAGCGATCATCCAGGATTTTATGTATTGCCAACAATCTTCCATCATTTATCAGTCACTTAAAATTTGAGAGAATTGTCAACTATTCTTATGCGATAATCGAGTTCAACAATCAATAACCTACTCAAATTATCTTATGTTGACACTGTCATGGCAACCATATTTTACTCCTGGTTTAAGTTTTCGATTTTATCAAAATAATTTATATAAATACTTTACAGATGCAAAACAATAAATTTAAACCTACTAACATTTATATCTTGTTTGCCGAGATGCAAAACAGTAAACAAATGATTGAAATGAACTTGTGAACCCGCATCATTAGCTTGTGTAAGGCAAGAAACTATATTTACTTTTAACATCATAAATATAAAGATTGAGCATAAACTACTATCAAAATCAGAAAAATTGGATGCAAAACGGTAAACAAATGATTGAAATGAACTTGTGAACCCGCGTCATTAACTTGTGTAGGGCAAGAAACTATATTTACTTTTAAAACTTGTGTAGGGCAAGAAACTATATTTACTTTTAACATCATAAATATAAAGATTGAGTATAAACTACTATCAAATTCATAAAAAAATGGATTGTACACTGAAACAACTGGATGTGTTCAAGTTCATGATCGAAAATTCAAGTTCACATTTTTCATAAACGGAAAAAAGAACGAGAGAAATGTAACGTTTACTTACAATAATACCAGCATTAATTAATAAAGAAATATGTTCCTCTTTCACCATTCCCCCCATGGACAGAAGTGAACACTGCAAAGGATCCAAGGACATAAATATATAGCCATCTGGAGCCAGTTAAAAAACAGTTCAGAAGAAGCAAGACTAAGGGATTATGTCTTGATACATGGACCTCATTAAGTCAAGACATAAGACTTCATAACAGGTACTTAAAGCGTAAAGCTCCTAATGAATGCCTCCTGCATGAGGCAGCATCTGGGAGTTAATATACAGTGGTCTCTACTAAACAACAGGCTTAAGTAATAGATTAAATCAACAGAATAGGGGCTGATATATTGCAACACGGCACCTAACATAAAATGGAGACAGTTCCTACTAACATATTTATGATCAAAAAACAAGGCTCGCTTTTATTACCTTAATTTTACAACTTGATTGCTGGAGCCAAATATTATCGCATGCAGTAAGATGTCCCATTAGAAACATGAGTTTTATTCCATAATTTAGATATTGAAAAATAGTTGCACCAGCACATTTAGAAAAGGTAAGAAGAAAAGTTCTAAAACAGCTTCAGAGTTCCAAGATGCCACACTCTACTAATCCAACTCTAAGTACACTAGCAGGGACTTTCAGCATGAATAAATTCGAAAAGTACTTGAATATTCTAGTTGATGAGCAGATCACGCAAAATATCAATCAAGCTACATGTACACTAAGTTTTACATTAAGTTTGACATTCTTGTGAGGTGGCATTATTTTAGACATTGATCTTCACAACACTTTAAACGATCGATGACATAGATTTTGACAACACTTGGAATGTCAAACTTGATGTGCACCGAGTGTGTACAACTAGTTTAATCCGACAAAATACACAAGAAAAATGAGACAAACATGCATAGATTGGTTCGGCAGGGGGCAACATAATGCAAATTGAGGAATGGAAAACTCACGAGCTCTTGATGACCAATGCTGGTATCCAGCTTTGAATGTATTACATGAGTCTTAAACCATTCAAAAACCATACGATCATGTTGAGTCTTCACTTCCATTCTTTTCACAACATGTTCGATCTGAACAATGTTTAAAGACTTCTGTCAATTCACTAATTATTCAAGATTAATATATATATTTTTTATTTTTTTTTACTTCTTATGAATAAATCCAAGCCAACAAAAGGATATGCAGTAATTAACAGGATCATAACAAATTACTGCACAAAACAGTGAGGATTCAAATAGTGACCATGCATAAATAAAATTGTCAAGGATATTGAATAAGATTGAATAAGATTGAATAAGATTCTAGAGATT